>UYYA01004171.1:0-155256 GCA_900624975.1 Angiostrongylus costaricensis | reverse complement strand
TCATAGTGGTCCGGTAATTTGCCGAGGTTTTAGTCCACAACAACTGTTTGTTGAGATTTACTCGAAAAAACGTTGTCCATAATAGAAAATCATAACGACAAATCAGATCACAGAATTAGCACTGGAAAACAAAGTGCTATTCAAATGCATTCATAGACAGTTAGTCAAAACCGTTGTAACGAAATATAACGCCTATGTGTTATGGATATCCTTCACTTTCAATATAACCGACCACGCTTGGCTTGAAATAAATTTCATTGCATTGAAAAGCAGCCTAGTTCTCCGCTGGACTTCAGATGTCGTGTAGACCTCAGCACTCCCATACACTGCATTATCTAGCCCCACATCACAGTGGTCCAGACTTTCATTCAGCTCGACTGACAACCAACTGTCGAGCTTTCATGACTTTTAAATTTGTTTAAATGCCTTGAGAAAGCTGAGTTGGCTACATTAAGTTTTCTGCAGCTTCTTCAACACTTGTGCATATACTTGTTTTCACCAGTCTTCAATTAGGGCGTGTGTGATGCAGTGGTCGAAGGCGCCCTGCGACACACACGTGCAATCGATCCCGGCGTCCACTGCCCACCAAGCGTTCCATCTCTCCGGTGTTCGCAAATTGGTACCGTACTTGTCTGGGAGGATGGCAACCCTGGCTCGATACATCGCTAGACCACTGCGAGTTATTGTAAAGGCCAGATATGCATTCAGTCACATCCAAACGATGCTTAAAAGTCGAATGCATAGTATATCCCTCGGCGGTTGATCAACGCAGAGGGCTTTGTCCTTTATTTTTTTTTTATTAAAGTCTTCAATTCATGGTCTGCAGTAGGAGAAGGATGTGTATGACGTTCTTCACCTTCAGGGTCGAATTTGCCACGACGCAGTTTTGTCCAACCGACGTTACACTGTGTGTTCGTTAACACTTAGTTGGCTCCATTGAAAAATCATTAGTGCTTCGAGCCGTTGGCACTTCGTACTTCCGAATTCGATTTCGTAAAAATGAATTTATCGAAATTCCTGGTCTATCATTTGGGATTCCAACTCTTGAAATTTGCTAAAGTGCTAAAGTGCAGCTCACATTACAGTTTAATTGTCGGGACAAAAGTGCTTAAAATAAAGGTAGTGACAGTATAGTAAAAGGACATTTGATCTATTGCAAGAACCTAGACAAGAAAAATCAAACTCGACTTCAAATTCTGAAATACATGTTAGCTTGCATTCCATGCGAATACCCAGGTGCCACAGGGATTGGCTCTGCAGTCGCTGCGAGGTGAGAAATATAAAGAAAGGTAAGTCATTTATTTCTGTAAACCACTCGAGCAACTGAAGCCTGCTAGTACGTTGCTGGGAAGCTGGCGTTCTTACACTTTAACATCCTGGGAATCAGTCGCTATTTTCATGATTAGCAGACACGTAGTTGTTATAATATAATATCTATTTATAACACCTTCCAACGGTTTACCTCCTCATCGTGGCTGGGAAGTGCACCTGGGTGTCGGGCTGCGATGTATAGCGGGGGATTCGTCAGCTCGGCATGGTCTACCAAGCTGGGAAGGAGTCCGGCGTTTTCATCAGGAAGCCCAACTAGGAATAAACCAATACCAAGATCCGCCACCGTCCCAGTATCAAAGTCGCATGGTGAAAAATCTCCCTCTGATCCCCAAGGGCTGCGACTGCCCGTGGTGGTGAAAACCTGGAGCAGACTATGGCCAGCCTGAACTCGGAATTCCAGGGAACCACAATGGCTTAACCAGCAAATCTCCGATAAATAGTGGTTATGCTGGAGTCCGCACAACCAGTGAGGACAGGCCGTTCAAGGGAGTGTCAAATTACAACAAGTGTTGCTTGCTATGTTGCTAATTCGATTCCGCTCCGAACCAACCAAGCTGAACCAGCCGAACCATCTCCTCCCTCCGAGTCGGAAAATTGGTACCGGACTTGTCTCAGAAAAAATCACTCTCTGCAATACAGTTGGGAACGCTCCAACCCGGCTATCTCAAGACTCCAGGGAGAATTGCTCGACCAGCATTCAACGACATTCAGGATGAAATGGAAATCCTCAAGCAGCAGCCAAAGCCACAAGTGAAACTTAAAAGACGTTCATGAATGACATATTTGAGAAAACCAATCGAATGTGAGAAGTGCTGGGATCCGCACAGTAGCCGTGAAGACGGATCAAATAGAGTAAATAAAACTATAACAGCTGACGTTTTGGCAGATTTCGCCTTCTCCGGAGCCTGGAGGGGTCAAGTTGACGGCAATCTACCCAGTCAAATACCTTTATAACCGTAATAGAGAAAACACTGAATCAGGATTTCAGTGGCGTTGAAACAATGTAGCCTCTTCACACATTCACCACTTTCAGCGAGTCTTCTACGTAGCACTCCACGTAGAGAGTAGCCGTGTAGATCTCACATGGATGGGTAATGAGCCTCTCTGTCGTTAAAATATCAGTCTTAAATACTGTGTAAGATCACGGATCACGCGGGATCACGCGTGAGAGCGAGCCATTCTTCTCTGCGGTTCACCATCGGATTCTCGAAATTTTTCTGGGATAACACAAACCCCATCAAAAGCGTTAACTTCAGGATTTTTAGAGTTTTCTAAAAAAAGTCAAACAGCATGAAAACCGATGTTCATGAGACGAATTGGCTTTTGATGGTCGACCTGTAAGAATAGGATATTTTTATAGCAACTATTCCTCGAATAGTTTCCCTATACAAACCACTCTTCTTTGTTTGACAGATCGGGCGCTCAATGAGCAGCTGTCGGCTGCATCTACATTCCAGCATCTGCCGTTCCAGTCAACTTCTTATATAAACCACTGCATCGCTGTCACATGCACTTTCTGTATAAGCTGTTGTGAAGTCTTCACGGAACTTCTATGCAGATAGATCTATCAGATAGCCCTAGCTGAGAGAGTTTTGCCACCTCTTTCTGCGAACTGTTTACAGTTTCTTATGTAAAAGCACCACCCATTAAAGAAGAAATATAAGGAGCACTGCTGGTGCCAAAAGAAAAAAAGAGTGCCTGTGTTTGAGTCCCGGTGTGCTTCCATGTCTCGGCCTTCCGGTGCCCCACTCCCCCATTGTCCCAGCTCCAGTGTTCCATCGTTTTGCCCAGCTTCTTTCATGCGTTCCATTCATTCTTTTCTCATTTTCCGCCGTGCCTATTCGCTCAACTAGCCATCGTCAAATTGGGTATATTGTATTGTTGTTATTGCTACAAACAACTATAATCCATCTGGAGATTGTTCTCCGTGCCTATGTCAAGAAATCGCTCGTGTAGAACTCGTACAGAATCAAGCATTCTACTTCGAGTTAGTAACGATTCTATGCCGAAGACTGACCCGAAGTTCTATATTCCGTTGCACCAACTAACACAATTTTAGGATGACGGAACAGTGCGCACCCAAATAGAAAAGTCAATATGGTGAGCGAGTTGGCCCAGCAAGCAGAGGAAGCGAATGACTTGGACAGCCTACAAAGGCGTCGAGGATTTATTCAAGAGAACAATACGCAACTGGGTCTACCCTCTTCTATTCCATCCGCAATTCTTATTGCCTCAATGTGCACTTCGAAAAGTCGGAAAAATATGGTCTAACTTCGGTCTCCTGAGTGCAATGCAACTAGTGCGAAAGACATCAAAATTATTGAAAGTGCCAGCATGAAGATGATTATGGGAGCATCCTTTACCGCCAAGTGAGACACAGATCCCAAATTTTCGACGCATGTCCAAGGTTTGTAAAAGTCACAATTGCACATCATATGTGCTAAAATATCACCTGTATCACTTGTTGCCTCGTTGATCGCCGAGCGACTCGAGGAGCGAGCGCCACCAAATCTTCCATTATTCCCTGTCGGGTGCAAGACTAGCCCAGTGGGTTCTGTTCGCTCTAAGGACTGGTTGATCATCACATTTTTCTTCCAGGCTCTTAGTGAAGAACTCTGACGATCGGGTCGGTGGTCTTCCTGCAGTACGTTTGACATCTCGAGGAATCGAGTCACTAACGGCTATTGTCCATCGGTTGTCATTCATAGGCATTACGTGTCCGGCTCACCTTATCTTCGATTATTTGGCGTACAGAACGGCAACTTTGATTTTTGATCGATGACGCAAGTCGGAGCTTCGGGTCCCATCCCTTAGTTGTGTGAAACGGGATACACCTAGCATCGTCCTTCCGATTGCGCGTTCGATAACGCTGAGTGATCTTTCAACCTGCTTACGCAGCGACCAGGTTTCTGACGCATACTATAGGGCAAGAAGTACCGTTGAGTCGAAAAGTTGCGCACGGAGTCGGGTGTTCTTTGTCCTCCTCACTACATCCTCGATGTTCTCGAAAGCTCCCAATCCGCCCGCTTCCTCCTGCTCAACTCTTGAGCTAAGTCGTTCGTCATTTTGATTTCCGGACCTAGATAGACACAACTGAAGCATTCGGAGATATTCGTTCCGTTGAGCGTCATTGGAGCATGCGAAGCCATTCCGTTCCTCACCAACATCGTTTTTGTGAGATTTAGTCGAAGACCAGTCTTTCCACAGAATTTATTAAAGTTGGCAAGCATACGTTCCGCTTGGCTAATGTTTGGTGTTATAAAGACGGTGTCACCAGCAAAGCCAATATAGTGTAACTGCCGACCGCCAATATTCACTCCCATACTATCCTATTCCAATGTTCGCATGATGTTCTGGAGGGTGGCGGTAAATAATTTTAGCGAGATGGTATCGTCTTGTCTAACTGCTGTTTCGACGTCGATGTTAATATGGTTGTAGAATGGTGATATCTTGGTTGTGAAATTTTTGAACAGCTCACGAAGAAATGTACTGAGTAGGTCCTCCTTGACTATCAAGGGCTTCCATGACTTTTTCTGTTTAAATTGAGTGAAAGACCTTCTTTAAAACGATGAAAGTGAGACAGAGTGGCCTTTTGTGCTCTCGCGATACTTTAGTGAGCCTTGCTATCGTGCGAATGTGGTCCATTGTACTAAATCCTTTTCTAAGCCCTGCTTGCTCACATGGCTGTCCTTCGTCCAATGTTCCAATCCTGTTTAGGCTGACTTGAGTGAAAATTTTGTAGACGACACAGACAGTAAGCAGATTGGGCGACAGTTGCCGATATCGTGCAGGTCACTCTTCCTGAACAATAACACGGTCTTGCTGGTCTTCCACTGAGTAGGGACCTTGCGTTCAGACAGGTAGCGTGTGAAGAGCCAACTCGGTGTGTTTACGAGGGCTGGCGGCAGGTTCTTCAGGTGTTCTGGTCTTACCCTGTCCGCACCTGGTGCTGTTCGATGTTTCACCGACGAAATGGCATGTCGGATTTCAGAAAGGAGAACCGTTGGTATAACATATCCATCCTCTTTTATTTCATATGTCGGAAGGTGGACGTGACTATCGAAGAGATCTGAGTATTCGTGAATGATTTTCTCCATCAGCTTTTTGGACGCTGTAACTGTTCCTTTTTTGCTTTTGGCCGAATTGACTCGTAGAATACAATGCGCACAAGCGAGAACGCACCCACACACGCAAGCATGAATACGCCTAGCATATACAGAAAGTATGTGCCAAATCAGCGCAGCAGAAACATGGGGTCCATCCCCTGGGGTCACCTGCGTTTGAGGGAAGCAAGGGTCGCTTTTTGTCCGCGATTAACCCCCTACCCCCCAACTGTGAACGCAACGCGCTACGTAGCCTCGCGACTAAGCGGCTCGAGATCCTTCATATGAGGGAGATCCGTGGATCGATGACTAATATGATCTTAACATCATTGGTGCACAGCTCAATATGACGGCAACAGCGGAATTTGGTCGCTCGCTCATTATACGAAGAAACGAAGCCTACATCCTCTACGACCAGCATCCACATATGAAGACGAGACTATTTCTGCTATTACACTTCTTTATAACTTTACAATTGCCCGTAGCATCGTCATATTTTCTAGAGAAGTCACAAGTCTGAAAAGCGCCATTGCTGTGTCAATGAGAAGAGGGCCCATTTCCTGAATGTTCCCTTTTAACGTTCGCCTTCTGATAATTGTGGAACTGTTTATTAACCAAAGCATAGCGCCATGAAAGGCGATTTATTTTTTGTCGAGTTATTCACAATGGGACTTCTTTGGTAGGTGGAAAGGTCATCTAAGAGGAAACATCCGTAATTTGGATTAAACATACACTCGTGTAAGTCGCAAGAGAACAGGCATTCCAGCAGAAAGGTAAAATTAATTAATTTTAGCCCAGATATTTCAAGATTCGAACAACTCGACTGGTACTGAACACAGATTTTATACGAGACATGGACAGGTATGCTCAGGTATTCTTGCAAATAGACGTATCGGACGGTGAGATGAAATCGATGGATACAAAAAACACGAAAGAGATACAGAAGAGCACTTCAACAATTCCACGGAGGCATGCGGAAGGCTCATCGTTATTAGATAGTGGACGAATTCTTTCCCATCACACACAAGAGCGAGATCAGACATAAGAGGTGTCCAAGAACATGGGAGCGTACACAGACCACAGCGAATATGTAGAAGATAGGGAGACGCGGAAAAAACTTACGATGAAACAGATGAAGCAACGAAAAATTATTTAGTGGATCAACATACACAGAAGACGAAAAACAAATGGTATTTCATAATTGCTGGTTTTCAGTTTTTCTTTCTTTCCTTCTTCTTATTTCGCCAGAGCCAAATTTCAGTTCATACTGCTACATTTTCAGTACTTTAAGGTTTTCTACTCACCTTTAGGGTTTACCTTTGTTTTAATATGGCAAAATGGTTTCTGGATTTATTACACGAATAGAAGAATAATCGGGATTTACGGATTTAGAAGTGGGATTGCGAGCTCGAGACGAAAGCTGTGGAAGCGGTTGAGAATTGCGCCGTCGAACTTCCGCACGGCTCTGAGGCCCATGTTGCAGCAAGGTATCAAATTGCATTTCATACTACTTTAGAAAGAAACTTAAGCAAAATCATAAAGACTGCTTTAAAACTTACAATTCCAGCCGCGACTTCCCTGGTAAGACTATTAGTGCTAGCAACGTTACCATCACGAGGCAAGTACTGCTGTCATTGTGAAAGGGAAACCAGCATGAAGTGGTAAGTTTTCTAATTTCCAGAGTATTCCCACCAGCAAAGAGATTTTTCCTGAACGGATAGCACGGAACGATATGTCACACATGGGTTGCTCACTGAGTGTGGCAAAGATCGATAGAAATAGCTGAGAGACAGGCGAAACGAAAGACCCGCATGGTGTGGTGGCGAACGCGTTACTCCCCGGAAAGGACAATAACGCGTTCGTTCCCCACCCTAGACACCTGCGGTCCAGAGTTTTGCAAATATCTCAGCAACGTTAATGGTGTAGCAGTTTTAGCAATGACCCACAAAATTTTCCACCAATGTGATCACAGTTTTGCTTGCGACGAAGAACCATTCGTATGGGTTCGATTTCTTTAAAACAAACTACTTGTGTTTTTCACGCATATTTACAGTCAAATAACTATTGTATGCTGAAATGGGATTTCGACGCTTGTCATGATTGCACGTGGGTGTCTATAGAGCTATTTCCAGCTCATGCTACCCGTACTACTCGTAAATTATCACTATCATCAGCTGGATCACTCTAGGTAACCTTTGCCGGCACCACCATAGGAAGGAGCCGTCATTGAGGAGGAAGGAACGGAAAAATCGACGAACGATGAACCTCCAGTTGATCAGTCAAGGTCAGTGGAATGAATCACACTGTTAAGCCTTTATTTTCTAACATTGTCATTTCGATTGCAGCCTCAGTTTAACTGGGTTCAATGCAGATTTGTGCCTCGCAGATCAATTCTACTGACGGGTGATTGCTGATGGCAGCGTTAGGTAGAGAAGTAGTTGAGAGAAATGCAGAGCAAGGGCCTCCGTGGTGTTGTGTGTAATACGAGAGCCCCGGGAAGGGTAATTGTGGTTCGACCTGGCCGGAGGTTCAAGTTTTGCGAATATCTCAGCATCGTTGTGGCTGTATCTCACATTATACTCTGTCGTAAAAAATTATAGTAGCTAGAAAATAAAAGGGTAACATCGCAAATAACTATTGTGTAGTAAAGTAGCACTTTGACGTTCACACTGATTTCACACTGTCTAAGAAAGTTATTTCTTACCGGTGCTACTCGTATCGCTCATATTTCACCAAACTATGAGGCCTGACCGGTCTGGGGAGCCACTGCCCGCACCACCATCGAATGCAACTCGCAATGAGGCGAATGGGGCAGAAAAATCGGCGGACGAAGTACCTGCTATTCCTCAGCCAGGATCAGTGAATAGTAACCAAAATTTGATTTTTTGATGCATGATATCGAGTTCCATGAGCAGTCACCATGCATTCTTTTGCCTATCTATTGTGGAGTTAAAATCGAGGAAAGAGAAAGGTTGAACTAGTTTGAGATGAATATCACCGTCACGAAGATCCAGCTTCCCTTTAAATTCTAAAATAACTTTTATGGCGACGATTCTTAGAAAAGAATCGAAAGTGATCAATAAAATCTAGAGAATATCTTTGTTTTTCAGAGACTCGAACTCGGAAATCGCAGCATAAAATGTGGCAGTTTCGAACGACCACCACTTTCATTTCCTTCGCTGTGATGTACCTCCTAGTCTGAATGAAAGATCCATTTGTTTCTTATTTGGCATAAATGATTAAAATTACTTGACCAATTCATTTTGATGTTATTGGAAATCGCATCACGAACCAACCACAAGAGCCAGAGACAAAGCATCATTTAGCCCTTAAACAAGGTTTTTAAATAAATTTTCATTGTGGCTAGTATTTTGGTGCTATCGCATTCACACGACCCTCGAGGATTTCAGTCGAGTGTTCACAACAGGTGTTTCTTGAGGTTTGGTCGATGGAACTTCCTGCGCAATGCAAAATTACAAATTCGTATGAGCTCATCAAAAACCCAAAATACTGAATACGAGTGTAGATTAAACGATAGCCGGCACTGAAAACGACTAAAAGCGCTTTAGAAGCAGAAAGGCTTTATTAAATGAACTGTAAGCCACAATTAGCTATGCATAGCCCTCACGTGCACAACTCTCCCATTCACTTTTTTCTGCCGCTGAAGTCATTCCTGAAATTGGTTACTTTCCTGTGACCGACCGCAGCTTGAGAATTTCGTCCTCCTCGTTGACATGATGGCCCAAAAGTAGTTATTCGAGATAGATAACCTTGCTATGGAGTTTATATTTCATCACCAAAAACATTCGTCTGCACATGTGGATCCCTTGGACTTATGCAGACTTTCGACTAGGATTCTTTCAGAACGTTAGTCGTGCCTGTTGATGTAGTTGAACCCTGTGGTGATTTGAGAGCGCTGTATCCTAGCTAGGACATGAAGTACAGCATTTGCAAACTCATAGATTACAAAGGCAAGCTTGCAAATTCTAGAAGCAACGATACATTTCCATCTGCGATTCACAAGTCGACAAGTATGTGACATTGAAGGGAAACTTTGTAAAAGAACCACTCAAACCTTCCATTCGCTTACTAATTACTTCTGGGGAGTCTGCTGTTTGACTAATCGTTCGTTCAATCTTTATTGAAGTTGCACAAGGAACTACACTACAATGACCAATACACTCAATGTAAGTTTCCAGTAGAACCGGGCCGAAGGAAGAGGATGGGAAGGAGAGGGGGAGGAGGGAAGGGAGGAAGAGAGGAGGGGGAGGGGAAGGTTGGGGTGAACGTAGGTGGGGGATAGAGTGCTACTCAAAGAGAGTAGATTTAAAGATGTGACAGTAAATGACAATGAAAAGCGACATCGACAAAAGATTCAGAATCCGTGCACTTTGCAGTTCTCCTCCTTCACGATACCAACCTGAACTCATACGCACTAGATTAGAAGAAAGAAGGACGCGAATCTTCCAATAAAGGGAAGCCGAATGAGACTCACATTTACAAGGAAATCCTTGATTTGTTGCCTTTGGTCGCCACTTAGTTGCATTACCTCTCCGTATTCAGGATGCTCAACAATTGTACCGTTACAGCTGTACTTCTGAAAATAAAAAAACACAATGAAACCTTCTTAAACGACACAATGGACAAAAAATGTCTTTTGTTCAGTCATTTACAACAGTTTCTTCTCCTTTTTCTTGTCCAGTTCCTTTTTTCTTTGACAGAACCAACGCCATTTCGACTACAGCTTCAGCTTAACTAGGTTCATTGCTGATTTCTGCTTCACAGAACATTTCTGTTGACAGGCGACTGCTAATGGCACCGCGAGGGAGGTAACTGGCTGAGAGAAAAGCAGAACGAGGGTTTCAACGGTGCCACGCATAATATGTTAACCCCCTGAAAGGGTAATCACGGTTCCATCTGGACTGGGGACCAACTACTGCAAATATCCCAGCATCACTGCTTTTTTTCCTACCTTTCCCATTCTTCTTTTCGTGTTTTTTTCGTGAAAAAGCGATGTTCCTCAAGATGCAACAGCCGCAAAAAGGCACTTTTGAGAAATTTCATAAAAACTACTAATGTTAGTTTTACCATGTTAGTCAACCAACCAAATAAATAAACTTCGACAAAACCTTTGTTTATAATGTGCACAACACGATGGTGGCTACAAAATATATTCATAACAAAAGATCGTTACAACGCTGGATTTCCTGGAGTGTATCAGACTGTCGAAGAGAGGAGATGCGGTAAAGACCGAGTTAAATAGGAAATGGAATAAAGCTTTCGGCGTTGATCAGCCCCAAATGGATGCGCCACGGATTCGACCACATTAAGCATAGTTAGAAGTGACTGAATGCACATCTGGCCTATAAAATAACTCTCGGTGGCCTACCAATGTATCCGATCAGTGGTACTATCCTCCCAGAAAAGTCTGGTAGAAGTCTGTAAACATTGGAGGGATGGAAGACTTGGTGAGCATAGGAAGGAGCGCAGGATTGAACCAAGGTGTATTGCACGGCGTCTCTAACCCCACTGCGCTACACGCGCTCCTGCCACAGTTAAGTATGTAGCATTCCCATCCATTAATAGCTGGAACACCTCGATAGTATCCAAAGAAAAAAGCTCATCCAAAATTCATCTTACTTTCTCTTCATAGAGAACGTGTTACGTCTATAAGTGGAACATTCAAACCTTTAATACGGTGTGCTGCAACTTACGTCACCGCACTAATTCCCTTTCTCTAGTCATAATCAGGGCTATTTCCGAAAAAAGCCTACAGTAAAGAACACTACGTAGTTCTCTGAACCCAAGAATGTTATGCCAACGTTAGCAGATAACCAAATCCTTTAAAGGAAAAAGCAAAAGCGATAAAAAAGACGTCGCCTGAAGTCAAATTCAGGTAGTGCCGCGTTCGCCAACATCAATAATGTGGACCTATACCTCGAAAACTAAAAGGTATTTAACACATTTAATGATAAGGCAAAGTACAGGAGCAGGACGGTGATTGGAAGGCTTGAAAATGACATCTGAACACATCAAACAGTACCTAATGTACTTCACCACTCAGCATTCCACACCCAGCTATGGAATCGCGGAAGACAGAACAATGCAATATCAAAGTTTATTTAGAAAAAAATGTTATTCACAACCATTAGAAAACCAAATAGAACGGGAATCAAAAAAACGAACATTCACAAATCCACTCAAGACATACAAAGAATGACAATGTAGTGATCTTGTCTCTCAGAAACAAGAAAATCCGAATGGAACACACGATCGCAAACGGAGTAGTGAAGACGAATGAACGTGTTCACCATACGCAAGTACGTTTTCTCGTACATGACAATGTATGAATTCAAGAAGACTTCGTCTAGGTGTTGATCCAACCACATCTCTGGATCATCATGGAACTTATCAGATTCATCATTGCTCTCACCATTGCCTACGTTAGGAGTACAGTCAAGCATACGGATAACGGAAACATCGTTGTGGAAGTAGGAATGCCCAGGCATAGAATAACACGGCATAAGCGCCGCCATGGAAGCATTTCCCACCTTTCGAGCCATAGACAGCACCGAGTCAGCGGCATTGTAAGGGCCAATTTGATGACGAACGCCGAAATAAAGAGCTAACGCAGCGTTTGCCATCAACATAATAAAAAATATAACGCGTCGAAACATAACACGTCTTGACGTGAAGAATGAACCGGCATACAAACAAAGAAGAGGAATTACGGGTAGTAGAAACCTATGCTCTTTGTGTGGTAGGAAAGAATGGAAGGCAACATAGAAAGTTGCAGCTAGTAGTGGCAGTAAAGTTGGTCGGAATGGAATAAATACACCAATTACAATGGGAATCAACTGAATAGTAAGTACTGCTGTGAGGCCCTCAGTAATGTACCAATACCATGGATGGACTCCAAATTTAGCACTACCACCCTGTAAAACATTGAAAGAAAGAAAGTTCCACAATGTAGAAGTGGGACGAGCATAACATAATGAATCGACGACAGTCGATAACACCAAAACAGGAAGAGTCGCGGGCAACACCGTAAGGAAAAGGAGACGAAGTGGATTAGGATGACGCAAAAGATGAGAGAAACCAAGAACTATCCATAAAAGTGCTGCTGTCGGACGGATAGCAATGGTCATCATGCCTATGGACATATAGGGCCAGACCGTAGCATTGAGGTGCCTATTTCCGAATGGATACCAAAGCAGCGCAATCAGAGTGAGCACAGTTTCTAAACAGTTCGAAAGGGTTCGTGGTGCACAGTAAAAAACGAACCATGCTGAGATATAGGTGACGGCTGAATAGAAAGCACTGTTGGGCGACGGCAACAATGTGCGTGATAATTTGTAGAAGGAAATATCACCTAATGCGAATAGGAAAGCGTGTAAAACGCGAGGTGCATTGACAATAACAGTTTGAGAGTCTAATTTAAAATGTTGGATAACTTTGAACAAGACTGCAATGACTGCTGGATGAAATGGAGAGCGAAGTGCGTATGACCACTCCCAGGTAAGATGACCGGTGCCGAAAACAGCACGGTGAGCTACTTCGCATGACTGATACGTCTCATCAGGGACGAACCAGCTTTGAACGAGTAGCACTCCAAGAAGGCGGAATATGAGAAGTAGAAGCCAGATACGGAAGCAACGCATCGGGTTTTCACTGAAATTGACCGACGGTGAGGGCAAGGCGATTACCAAAAGAGATTGAAGTTTTCACATACAAACTTAGGTAAAGTGTAGGAGTTAGGGCTGACCCTCATTTTATACTCTTAAAGGAATGACTTACATTTAATAATAAGTACCACAGTTGACTGGCTTAATAAAAGCAAACCGAAAAACCATCGAAAATAAAGAGTAAAAATGCAGATGTAAGGAAAACTGGGGTCGAAGCTGCTACATTGTGGTAGAAAGCAAACTTGGAATGGGAAGTGTTCAGATACAAATTTGGTAAAAACCACTTTAAATCGCGCTATCTTCCAAATATTGACTACCTCATTGTGGTTAAGTTCATGGGTGTCGAGCTGCGATGTACAACGGGAGATTCATCCCCCAGCAGTGCTTCCCAAGCAGAGGAGTCTGGCGTTTCCACCAAGGAGCCCAGCTAAGAGTAAACCAATACCAGGATCCACCACCGTCCTGATATGAAACTAGTCGTATGGTGGCAAATCTCTCTCTGATCCACCAGCTGTAGTGCTGACGACCTGGAACAGCCTTTGGCCAGGTAGCCCTTGGCACTTCAAGGAACCACAATGGCTAAACGAGCAAAACTCTAAAAAAAAAGTGGAAATTGTGGTAGGGTTCGCACAACCAGTGAAGACGAGCTGTCTAAGTATCCAAGTAAGCATCCAATCTCGCTATCACCTCAAGAAGTTATCCTAGGCCAGAAGGAAACAAATCGGTTCCGGACTATTACCCCAACTTGAGCATATCTCCCAGGTAATAGCGCTTTTTTGCAATAAGAATTTAATCCTACTTAGTACTCAAAACTATGATGCTAAATTAACAAACTATCCTACACGTTGCTGGAAAACATAAAAAAAGCAAAAAACACCAAGGCCGACCTTCTTCAGGAACCTGACAATCCTCTTGAGGTCGTATTCGGTTCCCACACCTTGGACAGTAGTGATAGTTTTGCGACCAGTACGCTGTTGTATCCTGATATGGCAAAAACCTTGACGAGCACCGTGTTCGTCTTCGAGCTGCTCAAATGCGTCTATAATGCGAAATGAATTTTACTTTAAAGACAACCAAAGTAGAGAAAGACTTAATTGTTTCTGACATCAACTTTCATCATCTAAGCTTAAGAATCTAAAAGATCTACTAAACTAACCTTTTGGCTTATTCAAATTGGTGATACTCGCCATAAACAGCACCAATCCAGCAGCAAGTTTCTCCTAAAGAAAAGAAGTACAGAAAAAGTACTCTGGGAGAGCACCCGACCAGCAACAAGGAGGCCACTTGTCACACTAGCGCTATACGAATGGCAAGTTTTCCATGATAACGTTATCCATAACAAAAACAAAGCTCATAACCATTAGTGAGCAAACCAATGAGTGACAAGGAAAATGAAAAGAAGGAAAAAAAGAAAAGAGAAAAAACCGAACATGACCGTCCAGAAATAGTTAAAGATAGAAAACGCCAAGCAATCGATGAAAGGTGGGCTGTCATTATGCGCGGTGGTCCTAAGAAGAAAAGTTGTGAGGCTACAATAGTCCTAAAATCACGTTCTTAACATTTTCATTTCACTTGTCATACATGGAACCTCATTTATAAGTGTTCTTTATGTATTTAGTACAACTTAAAGCTTGTAGTTTACGTGTTGAAGTGTTTACCTGTGTATTCAGTACCTTCGTATTGCAGCAGTACTTGCTAAGCAGTTGTTTTTGGTGTTATTCGTTAAACTGCGTACTTTTTAACAGGCTTCTGCCTCCGTCTTGATGTTTTCATTAGTTTCTATTGAATGCGTACATTACTTTCAGCATTTCAGTGCTTGGAGACACGAAATGAGTCGCGTTCGTACGAAAACTGTGAAGAAGGCATCGCGTGTGATCATTGAAAAGTACTACACAAAGATCACTCATGATTTCCACACCAACAAACGGATTTGTGACGAGGTTGCTATCATTGGCAGTAAGCAGCTGAGGAACAAAATTGCTGGGTTCGTTTGATTTCTGTGATTAGTAAACTCGTCGTTTTCTCCCTCAGCAATCTCTCAGTTCTGTAACTAGTCATGGGGCACGTGTAGCGCAGTGGTCGGAGATGCTTTGCAATGCACATAGGATCGATCTCATCTCCGCGCTGTAGGTTCACTAAACTATCCACCACTCCAAGGTGGGCAAATTGGTGTCACACTTCTTCGGGAGGATGGCAGCGCTGGCTCAATACATGAATAGGCCAAAGCGAGTCGTTGAAAAGACCAGGTGTGAATTCAGTCACCTCCAACGATGGTTAGTGAAGTCGAATGCATGGCCCAACCCTTAGGGATTGATCAACGCCGAGACCTTTATTCTTTTTTAATGCATTGTCATCGTTGAGTTTTGGGTCCTATTCCTGTATATTTGCAGGCTATTCTTCTGTTTTTTAGGTATATAACCCACTTGATGAAGCGTATTGAGAAAGGCCCCGTTCGTGGTATATCCATTAAGCTTCAAGAAGAAGAACGTGAGCGGCGAGACAACTACATGCCTGAGATTTCTGTTGTTTCACCGTCCGTAATCGGACAGGTTAAGGTTGACCCCGTTACGAAGAGCATGTTGGAGGCAATGGTAAGTTCTCTGACTACTTTTATTTAACTTAGGAAGCCTACATTATGCTTTTTTAGCAAATTAAAATGTTTAGTTTTATCATTAGGAATCATGGTTTATGGTTGCTATTATTGTTTGTCATACATAATCTGAAACTGCAACTATCGATTGTTATTGATTATTGCAGTCATTGTCGATCATTGCGAAGCCACCTCAAGCCTTTTCGGTTCAGCATTCGCTACTTTAGCAGGTCTTGCACTGCTAAGTCCTACTTTCTCTCGTTTGTGGTGTTCACATTGATCGTTAGTGGTAAAAGGAACCATTGTTCTGTCCTGAAATCAAAGTGCAACTAGATGACAGCTATGTTCTACACCTCAAAATTGTCGGTATGCAAGGAATAGGAACCGTCTATGTTTAAATGGGTTTTTTGGTTCTTTTGGCGTTGTGTCCATGAAGCAGCGTTGTCCCACGTAATACGCCTTTGTTACTGTTATAGTTTAACTATTATTTTATAGCGGATCCTGCTGCTGACCTTTAATTTGCGCAGGTCGATTGTCCTCCATCTCTGTTACTTGTGGAAGTGATCAGTGTTAATTCCCTTCTAAGTCAACGAACAACAAGAAAAAAGGAAAATTTCTGACGTAAAAGACCTTATTTTGCAAGTGCACTTACTATAGCGGGTCATATCGTCTAGCTTCTCTTTTAGGTTTCTTATGCTTCCAACAGTGACCACATATATTATGTGTATGCATGTATATACATAGTACTTGATAGTTGAATGGCCCATCCTCACTGGTTGTGCGGACCCCAGCATAGTCTTCACTTTTAGGAGATTTGCTAGTTAAGCCATTGTGGTTCTGTGGAATACCGAGATCAGCTTGGCCAAAGTCTGCCCCAGGTCTTCGAAAACACAGGTAGTCGCAGCCCTTGTGGATCAGAGGGAGGTTTACCACCATGCGACTTTGATACCAGAACGGTGGTGGATCCTGGTATTGGTTTACTCTTAGCTAGGCTTCCTGATGGAAACGCCAGACTCAGCTTGGGAGACCCTTCCAAGGGATGAATCCTCCCTTGTACATCGCAGTTCGACACCCAGGAACACCTTCCAGCTACAATGAGGGTAAACCGTTGGGAGGTTACATGTGTAATATTATATATATATGTATGTACATATATATAACATGTGCGTACACTCATGTATATGTGCATATATATGTTTATATGCATATTACATACATACCCATACATGTTTGAATGGGTGCGTGAAGCACAGTGGTCGGAGGCGCCCTACTACAATACACATGGGATCGATCCTTGCGCCCTAGGCTCACCAAGCCCTTCATCCCTCCGAGGTCGGTAAATTGGCACCAGACTTGTCTGGGAAGATACCAACACTGGCTCGATACATCGATATACTACCGTGAGTCATTGTGAAGGCCAGATATGCATTCAATCACTTCAAACAATACTTAATGATCTAGGATGCATGGTGCTTCCCGCTGGGATCGATCACCACCGACAGCTTTATCCTTTTATTTTATCCCTATATATATATATATATATATATATATATATATATATATATATTTGCCGTTAAGTTTAAGAAAGCAGGCATCGTGTTTTTCTCNGAGAAAAACACGATGCCTGCTTTCTTAAACTTAACGGCAAATATATACATCCATATATATATATATATATATATATATATATATGGATGTATATATTTGCCGTTAAGTTTAAGAAAGCAGGCATCGTGTTTTTCTCCACGCTATTGGTTTTTTCTTTTTGTCTCTTTTTAAAGAGATAGTAGTGCACTACATTTTAGTGGTAATGAGCCGTTGATGCTATTACGTGGAACATGTGAGTGTTTATCACTTAGTTGTTACTTTGTTGTCGTTCGCCACAACACTCCTCCTTTTTGTCCTATTGTTGGAAAAAATTGAAAAAGCTTACATCTACCACTTTTTCGCAAAATAACCCTGTTTTCCATTCTGTGACGTAATTGATTCGGTTTTTTTTGATCGCCTAGTGCATACCAAAACGTTGAATCAGCTTCCACATACTGATCATGAAACAAAGGGCATCATAAACGTGCATTCTTATTATGGTTGGTTTTCAAAAATATTGACCGGTTGCGAACAGAAAATCTGATGTCGTGATTACTATGATGTGCACTGACATACCTCAAGCAAAGTTTTGCTAAGCAAACTGGAAGCCGTCTGCACTAAAATAAAAGTTTATTCGTTTTGATAGCATGGCATTCTGGAGTTGAAACAACGGCAATCTACTGAAGTAGGAAAGCTGTTGAACATTGTCCCAGCTAGTACTTTCGTGATGCTTGGAAAAGGTATCAGTTGGTTAGCAGAGGGCAAGAGTTTTATAGCTTGATTCGTGTATCTTTTCCACCGTTTTTTGTGCGAAATATGGTAGGACGTTGTCACGCAAAAAAGTCGGACTTTTGTACTGGTTTCCTAACGTATGCACCCCGATTTCTTTAGGATTTCGTCGATTTCATGCCCTTACTTCTCCGGTGATCGATTCGCCATAACCATCTTTTGATGCAAATTAGGCTTTCGAATCTGCTTCGGAGCTCATCATTTTCCACTAGTGCTGTGAACGTTGTGGGTTGTAGAGGTGATCCATTTTTCATCATGCTTCACTAGAGATGGATCGTTTCTCTTGTGCAAAAGAAACTCAGAATACCATTCTTGATGACGATATCGGTGGTATTCGTTTAATTCATGCGACACTCATTTAACGAGCTTTCTCATGGCTTTATTTCTTTTCGAAACGACAAACGGTTGTCGAATAGTGGTCGCTGAGTTTTTTTTACATCCTTAAACACTTCCCCACTTCTCCACTTCTTCCAGTTGTTTTTTAGGGGACAGCTTTGATCATCGATCTTCGTGGTCCGTCTTTAACTGATGATGGACGTCCAACAGTATGCGATGACCTATATCTCCAGTGTGAAACCTTGCCGACCATTTGCGTAGTTTGAACCCATGGAACAAAATGATGTGATATTCGTGATTTGGGGACATTGGTTGAACCTCCCTAAGATTGTTTTTAGGTCACATTTCAAAAAAAAGTATTTAGTTACAAATAAGGTTTGAAATAGTATATATCAGCAATGCATGAAGTAAATAATTTTAGTGGAATTCATTTACATGTCTTATAACAAAACGGCGCACATGGCCCAGTGGTCGGAGGCGCCCTGCATAATAAACATAGGATCGATTCCGGCGCTCGTGGCACGCCAAGCTTTCCATCCTTCCAGGGTCGGCATATTGGTACCACACTTGTCTGGAAGGATAGCAGCACTGGCTCGATACATTGGTTAGCTAATGCGAGTCACTGTTAGGGCTAGGTATGAATTCAATCACCTCCATCGATGCTTAATGAAGTCGAATGCATGGTGCATCCCTCAAGGATTGATCAACGCCGAGGACTTTATCCTTTTTATTTGCTATCTTATAATAACGTGAATGACCATTATTTATGGACAGACATATATTTTCCGTTTTTCTTTCACAGTCGTTATAAACTGCTAGTGAACACAACTCCAGAGTTAAATAAATTGAGGCCGATGTCTTTTTCTTATTATTTATTTTGGCTCAAATATCTTCTTCTCCTCTTCACTTCTTCATGTGCACATCCTATGCATCTTATTTCTTTGATGTTAAAATTAGTGGATAGTCTCCCATGGAGTGCATTCGGTGAAAATGCAGTTGTTCTTCTTACACGTAAGAGGTGGATAGCTTTTAATTTTTGTGCATTCTCACTTGGAGCTGTGTCAATTTCGAATTGGAAATTGGAATTCAGATTCAAATTCAAATGTAAATCAAAGTGGAGGAGTGGATACGACAGAAAAATTTTGAAGAAACAAGAGACTTTGTGAGTATAACATTGTGGATAGTCAATCACAATGATGCTCAGCATATTTGTAAAAGTCCAGACCGCTGGTGTCTGCGGTGGAGATTGAAGACTATCATCCTTTCCGGGTACCAACGCGTTCACCACCACATCATGCGGGTCCTTCGTTTTGCTTTTCTCTCAGCTGCTTTTCTGTCTACTAGTGCCAACAGCAATCACCCACCAACAGGATTGATCTGGATACTGTGGAAAGTATTCTTTTTTTGATGAGCTTACACTAGGTTGATAATGATATTTATTTTCGGCTAATGTTTTGACGTCTTCGTTTTCCTCAGAGCCGATGATCCGAGTCGATGATCCACGCTTGTTATTCGTCTCGACGTGGCAGCTTCGCCTTCGTGTCGAGTCAGGTCTTCTTCGTCTTCTTCAGTCAGTCCGTGCTAGCTGATAATAACACCGACTTCTGCAAGTTTGATTGTCCAGGAAAAACAAGTTACTATCACACTATCACCGGACAATGACAGCTATCGACCATCAGCAACCTGCATAAAAGGGCATCACCGAGTGAGGATGTCTCATTCGAGGAGATGGCTCACTGAGGTAGACCTGACTCAACACGAAGACGAAGCTGCCACGTTTAGACGGATAACAAGCGTGGACCATCGACTCGGATCATCGGCCCTGAAGAAGACGAAGACGTCGAAACGTTAGCCGAAAATAAATATCATTATCAATCTCGCCTAAGCTCATCAAAGAAAGAATACATATCGATTAGTGATACCGAGGTTCAAGGAAAGTCGGATTCGAAATACTGTGGATAGTAACTGCCACGACCGACTTTCTATTAACCTCGGCATTGATCAAGTGATTTTCTTCGTATTTTTGTTGAGCAAACGCGAGGTGTTACTATTCTTTGTTCATGATTAAGCTGACGTTTCGGCGGATTTCGTCTTCTTCAGAGTCTGGAAAGGTCAACTTGATAGCAATCCACTCGGCCAGACGCCTCCATAACCAAACAAAGAAACTCCAAACCAAGATTTCAATCACTTTGAACACAGCTTTGCACACTCACCGCTTTAAGGGTGAGCTCCATAAGAAAATCACTGTGGATCACTGGTATTGTCCCTTAAATTGAGTGAGCCAACTGTTTGAATCAATTTCTATGGATTTTATTATAAGTTGAGCGTATTGAAGTTGTTTCATATACCATTTGATCTCTGAATGGTTTTAAAATAGCAATCAAACGTAGTTACTAATGTAGTCACTTTTTATTTATTGTCTATACTTTTTCATGGCAGTTTATGGTGTGAATTATAACAACAGCGATGCTGATATATTTCTAGAACTCTGGATCACAGGTCAGCTTCTGTTTAATGGGGTTCAATGCCGATTTGTGCTCATCAGTTCAATACCGTTCGCGAGTGATTGCTGATAGCAACTATAGGTCAAAACATGGCTGAGAGAAAGGGAAAAAGAAGGACCTGCATGGTATGAAGGTGAACGCGTTAGCCCCCTGAAAAGTTAATAAAGAGTTCGTTCCCCACCACAAAGAACTGCGATCCAGAATTTTGCAAATACCTCATCATCACTCTAGTCACTAGAATTTCTAACAGCTGCTGGGTAAAAGCGTAGAGTTTCATACGAGCTTGTAGAAAAGAGCGACAACTGATGTTCTTCCAGTTTTATACGTATGTAACAAGCGTCGCACTTTCTTGCTCTTTTTCTGCACTCTTTGGTTACACAACTTCCTTAGCGCTATAGGTTTTTGGTTCATTGTTTCCTAATGTGAACTTATCAATTAATTATTGTTACTTCTTTCTATTCGTTTTTTTGCATCCATCATCCACTTAGATCTTCCAAGTTTTACGTGTGCTTTGGTTGCTGCTTGAGGATTTTCATTTCATCTTGGATGTCGTAGAGTGCTGGTCGGGTCGATTCTCTCTAGAGTCCTGAGTTGGCCAAGCCGGAGCACCCCAAATTGAATTACAGAGAGCGATTTTTTTCCCGGACAAGTTCGCTACCAATTTCCCGACCCCGGAAGGAGGAGAGGCTTGGTTGACCCGCAGCGGAATCGAGCTGCAACCATGCTCGTGATGACAGGCATCGCTACCATTGACCTATCCACTTTTTTTTTATAAAATATCGCATCCGAGTTCTGACCATTCGCTAAGGAAAATGTCACCTTCATATGCTGCGATAGGGCTACTATTTCCACATCGGTGTTTATTTTCTGAACAACACGAGCATTAGAGTAGCAGATAATTTTATTGTTTCATAGAAGACTCATTCTAATGGCACATATATTTCCTGAAGAGTTTAATATTTCTCGGAGAAATAGAAAAACAGATTCGAGTTCTTAAGTTGCTAACGCAAGTAGGTTGGACGCGAACATAACGGTGCATTCTGATCGAAATCCCACTTGCTAAATCGTTTCTTTTTCTGGAATGTATCGACAGCCTCTAAAGAAGACCGATGGGAAAACAGGTTGCAAACTTCGGAAATTATGTGATATTTCAAGATTTTGAATAGTTACATATTATTTACTGTAGTTCATGGATCCTAATAGCTTTTTTTCCTATTAATAAAGCTCAATATTAGTTATGTTTACTTGAATATTTGAAGTGGAAAGCTGCTCTTGGTTTGATAAGGACGATGAAATAAAAATAAAAGGATAGAGCTTTCGGCGTTGATCAATCCCTGAGGGATGCGCCATGAATTCGACTTCATTAAGCATCGTTTGGAGGTGACTGAATGCATATCTGGCCTTCACAATGACTTGCGGTGGTCTACCAGTGTATCGGGCCAGTGCTTCTATCCATCCAGACAAGTCTGGTCCCAATTTGGCGACCCCAGAGAGTCGGAAGGTTCGATGAGTCATGTGTGTGGGGACTGGTCCCATGTGTGTGTTGCAGGGTACCTCTGCCACTGCAGCACACACATAACATTATGGGTTTTATATTCTTACTGTTAGAGATTCTCAAGACTCAATCAGTATCTTGAATAACAGTTCAATGAACTGGACACAGTATAGTGTGCTTAATAATGGCTTTATTTTTTTTGTGTTAATGAACAAATATACATGTATGCATATACGTATATGTACATATATACGTACATATATGAATATATATATATATATATATATATTGTTGTCTATGATCTTTTTAAGTTTTCAGCGTGATATCCAGTTTTGAAGGGTATCATCTAAAAAAATCGTTGAGTGTGCAGTCGTTTCAAGGTGTTCTATTTCAGGACTGCAATCTGCCTAATATCATTGTTGATGAGCAGAAGGGTATGAAGAAGTATTAGCGGATCAGAAGCGACCGATGTTCACACTCGTTGTGCAGTTTTTCCTCTAATTATGATTGTTACACTTACGTTGTGTCGTTGTGGATATCATCTGGCAGTTGTTTCCCGTAAAGTCGAATAAATTGATGGATAAATGGTGCTAGTGCTAGTGTGTGTGTGTGTGTGTGTGCGTGTGTGTGTGTGTGTGTGTGTGCATAGTGCAGCCGGGGTTATTCGCGGCCGTGTTTTATGGCGGATGGCGGTGCTGCCACTGTCTCTCCCACTGATTGTCTCTGCCATCACCTTCGATCTCATATTCAGCGAACTCAAAGGATCGCCACTGGTTCTTCTGTCACCGTCACGTAACATCACCTTCTACGTATCCGGTCGTAGCCTTCTAGCCGACTCGGTGGCCATCGCCGAGGTGGACGTCGGAGAGAAACTCTCAGTCTCTGTGAAGTGCCTATCCGAGACCTCTGTACATTTTTCAACTGCTGGTCTTAATTCACTGCTATATTCACCATCGCTATGCTCGTCAGCGAATGGTGAGTGAGTGGAATAGTCAAAATCGATCTATGGGCTTCTGAAATGCAACATTCATCCTGGAATTTGTTGTTGATGAGGCTTAAAGTCATATGAAACAGCGCGAATGAAAATCGTAGCCCGTTTCTTAATAATGGGCTAAATACATATTAGCCAGTTGAAGTGGTGTTTAAGGCGTTCTTCCAGTTTTTGTCTAATCAAAGAAAGGTGGATAAAGAGCACTTTATTCAATCATATATTGTGGAGGAATGTAGTATCAATATTCCAAATTTCTTCAACATGGCAATTCACACAACACCAAGAGGAGATTGACTATGGTCTGCTGTATGTTCTTTTACGAGTACTGAACTCAAGTACTTTTTGTCGGATAACCAACTGGAGTCGACAAATCAAGCTCGTGGTGGCATAGGTTATCTCGCCATAACTAAATGAAGTCTGAACTGTATACTATGACTAGTCGTATTTCTTAAGCATTTCGCAGTGTCGCGGTGACAATATTGCCATCGGGAATGGTGACCATCTCGACGAGGGAGTATAGAAAGTTGGAGGACTACACTTAGTATTGAGATTATAGAAGAGAACGGAAAAACGGGATGGCAGCATTTATTCTGATTGTCGTCAGTTCGGATTCCCAAGGGAACGCTTGGTGTTTAGAATCGAATGAAGTTGAAGTTAATCCCTTGTTGATCGGAAATAAACAGTGGGACGAGCAAATATCGAAGTGATGCCGATTAAAAATGATTTTAATCTTTATAAGGCAACACGTCGTGACCATTCATGTTGTTCCTCACCTTTAAGAACATAAAAACTATCTGCTATATAGAGAACAGTTTTTTTCATCGAACTATATTTATTGTTTCCTAGGTGTGTTTATCGACGAGTCTTCATTACACGGCTGTATTAGCAATTTGTATCAAGGCTCAAATTTACTGCTAACAAAGCTTTGCGGGTGAGTTCGTTTCGAGATTGACGCCATTTCTTTGGTTCATATGATTTACTACTGTTTCTACTATGACGTCATAGATGAGTTTTTACGAGATTTTTGAATTATTTATCAAATAATTTGATACCAACGTTCCAGTTTGTCTCATAGTAGTCAAAATCCAGAGAAACAAATACTTCTATCTTTTTACAGAAAGTTATGTACAAGTACTCGTTAAATACGGTATCCTGCTACAGTATCCTGTCATCGAATATTCGACATTCGAAAATGTTTGAGCTTTCAGTATTTAGTAGTTGAATTCGCAACAGCTCAACTTTTTAACTTTTCCTTTCAAAACATCTACTGAGTGGAATGAATGGTTCACTTCCGAAAATTATCGACTTCAATATGAACTGAATCCGTTTTCCAACATTTTCTAAACAATCTCTATTCACGGTTTTCTGGAGTTGGGCATTGCCATTCATCTTTTTATCTCTGCTCTTATTTATTCAAATTTATATATGCTCTATTGTGGGTGTGTTCGAAAGGATTTCTCTACATATATCCATTTTATCGTTTGAATATTATTCATTTATTGTTTACTTGGCAATTCGTTTCCTATTCTCATAAATCAATTATTGTCTATAAGCTGACCGCCGTCGGCTCATTGTGACTGAAAAGTGTAACAGAGGGCGACGCTGTCGATACAATGTGGAATACGAGACACCACACGAAATGCTATAAGATCCCAGACTCGGACTCGATCCAATCTCGAAAAGACTTCAGTCTCTTCGAAGACAAAAGAATAAGAAGCACCATAACTGAGCTATCACATAGAATAGAATTGAGCAGGACGTAATCCGATATTTCAGATATTGAACTATAGGCGCGTGGATTCCTGGGATATCTAGGCTGGTGGCGTTTCATTGATCCTGAGTACTGGAACTGAGGAATATTCATGTTATCAGAGTAGTGTCTGAATGGAATCCATCTTTCCGTTTCTGTCCTTCTTTCCCTCTCTAGATTTAAACTAGTTAAGTATTATTGATAACGCTGAAGAGCCAAGAGGTTCCGCATGTGCGATTGAGCTTGTACATCCCATAGTTTCAAAGTCGAAAGATGGAGGAAATGTTGTCGAAGAGCTTTCAGTGTTTAGTGGAAACTTTATCTCATCACAGTCATCACAGGGCTGCTTGCTTCCATCAGTTAAGCTTTGTCTCTACTTTTAATAAAACTGTCTAAGTATTGAATAGCACAATGGTATTTCTCAGCTCTCACAGCCATCATTGAGGTATTACAGCTTTTTCTAGTGGTGAATAATGTGTTCTCATGTTCAGCCACAATACTTTAAAACATGTGTTTTTCCCATCCACTAGACCGCTCAAGCTTGACGCTGAAATTCTTTGTCGGAATGGCTAAGTGGGAAATATACTACGCATAGTTGTGGAACATTGGTGAGTGAGATTGTTCATACGAAACCTAACATGAGTACGGATAACATCCAACCATGACTGAAAAGTTTTTAGTTCGGACATATGGAGTCCGCTAGTTTAAACCATGTGGTTTTGTCTTAAAAACTTTTCTTAGCACTGACTTCAAGGTTTTTCCCTAAGATGAAAATGAAAAATCACGTTACGGGCTAAATGAGAACTCCTGTTTAATGCAATATTTAGTTGGGAAAAGTTATCCCTTCTATGTTTTCTAAGGGTATGAACTTCATCATGACCATCACAGTCATGAATTTCGATAATAATGTTTCTAAAATACAGAGATGCCGTGATTCGTCATTTACATGAAAAAGATAGGCAGTGTATCCACTAGGGTCTTTCCTTCTAATGCTCCAAACTTATGGAAAGTTTTTATAGTAACCTTTCCTACTGCCCTCAGTTTCATTAATCTTCAGCAAAAATGATATTGGCAAAATGAGTCTCTCCCGCTCCTCTTTGTTTTAGTATTGTTGTACAGAAACTTTACTACTACTGCCTGCATTGTGACTATTTCGTGAAAGAATGCAATATGAGGATCCTGACCATTGCCCGGATGGATCTCAATGGTGCAAAGTAGTAGTTTTCCAACGACTTTCGCCCGTCAACATCAAACGGACGAAAGTTTCTTGCCGGCTAGTCAATTTCCACAGTCGCCTCTGTAGCAGAGCTCATTCTGATGTACGGATGGTCTGTTCGACTTGTCAAAATGGCCGTGATCAATCATCGTCGGATGTACGCAATATGCCGTCCGTCCAGCAATGCTTTGATCGAGCACCGTTCACATAGCGCAGTGCACTGATCCATCTTCAGTTTAAATCTCGAGCTCGTATGGAGTGATCTCAAAGCATCTAGCCAGTGCCTGTGCTCACATCTTTCCAGTCTGTCGAATAAACAGATCTGTGCCAAGGAACTGTTTTCATTCTTCGAAAAAGAACACAAAATCACTCGTTCTCGTAATCTACACAATAATCTCTGAGGAAACTGTTTTCATTGGGAATACTCACATATTGAACATCTTCACATTAAATGTATTAGTGCGTTGTATTGAACAGTTTGGTATACCACTAGGGTTATTAAGAGTGGACTCCACTCTCCAGTGAGCTACGCTGGATGTTCATATCGAAGTGTGTTGGCAGCCCATTTTAAACTATCAAGATTTAAAGGTTTCAGTTTACAGCTTTGGTTTAGTAAGCAGATGAAGCATTCTTCTTTCCCATGTCTTTCAGTTATGACACCAGCTGAAGTCTGTCAAGATCAATGAAGAACTTTAGCTGTGGTGGTTTAAATCCGATGAATAAGCGATAGGAGGACCAGTATCGGTGAAGAAGTCTCTCTATCCATCATTGAAGAAAGTAATTTTCCCAGGGAACTATGAAAAAATTTTCCAAATACTTCAAGACGTTATAGACTTCAAGCTTTACACTCTTCAGACACCCCGGGATTTCAGTAATTTGACCATTTTACACTTTAAAACTCCTACAGTAGCTGTTATTTTTCAATAACCCATTGAGGTTTCTTTTTACGGATTCAATACTAATAGTTGCTTTTTCCTAAAGTGTCATCAGTAATAGATACTGTGTTGAATACCATGTCAATAGTAGTTCTGTGAAAAGACGCTTTGTCACCCAGGTGGTATTTTATGTAACTGCGAGAGTTTTTATAGTCAACGCAGTGCCAGATTTCGTACTCGGCACTTCTGAAGCACCTGTAGCTCATTATCGTATCACACTGAATCGGTTTAATGGTGATTTTGTGGTCGACGACGTGTGCGGCCTGATGGTCGACTAGACGGCCACTAAAATCACTCGCTAGCTGTGAACGAACCGATTACCACCGTTTACAAATTATAGCTCTTAGGTGGTGTAAGAGTATAAAGTCGGAAACATGTAGAACAGCATAAAATACATCTGCTTTAGCAAGAGAGAGACTAAAGCCATTACTAACGCACGAATTAAAAGTAGAACTTGGGAGAATGAAAAAAAAAATACGGAACGAGAATCGATAGAGTGGTGGAAAATGCCTAGAGGCATTAGGAAATTCTTCTGGATTCCATCAAATGTGCCTTTATCTTCATAACATTCAAGAACATAACTGTCTTTTGTTATCGTACGAGCTCCTGAGCTTTTGCTGAATTATTTCTTATTATTTGACACCATTTATATTTGTTCGCTAAACTTTGATCACTTACTTGATAGTTGAACGCCCCGTCCTCACTGGTCCGTCCTCACTGGTTGTGTGGGCCCCAGCATAACACAGTCTATATTTTTATACTCATCTACTCTAGTGTTTGCATAGTATTTTAATCACCACTGATGCCGCTAATAATAGTTTTTCATAAAAATCGCAGAAAGTGATTCAGTGGTTACTTCAGACCCTTTAACTAGAACCTAATGCTTCAGGGTTACATTTCATAACATATGGGGTTCGATTACCTTCATAACCAAAGGTTAAACAACCTACATCAAGTAGGCTCTTGATGAATCCTACTTTTAACCTCACCCAATCGTTGCTCTGCAAGTTATTGTTCAAGTTCAAGACATTTTCCTCGGATTAGATTCAGACTAATGAAGATTTATATTAATGATGCGTGATAGCGGAATAAAGGCTCTGTTCAACCTAGTGTAATTAAGTAGGATAATCTATGAACAGTTTTTTCTTTCTTTTCAGCTTACATGAATGATTATTCTGACAGTGGCGGCTTACGTTTTACTTCTTTCATTGGCGCCTGACAATTCATCAGTCCATCAGGTGGTTAAGAGAAAACTATCAATAAGCTGTAACTTTACACAATTAACATTTGTAAAGAAATGGCGTTTGTTCTTGGCAGATAAATATGTGGATATTGATCGATTAGTTATGTGGTAATAAACAAACTAATCGAACGGATCAACTTTTTCCATTGGATCTGCTGTTCGATTAACGACACTCGCATCTGAACCCCAAATCGTTGCTTCGGCAGTTGACGAGTGTAGTTATGTCGTAGCCATATGTCTCTTTGGTAAGAGAGTTAGAGTTATAGGATTTTTATGTTGGGAATCATCGGAGAAAATCAGTTGGAGTTTCAGGCAGATGAAATGGCTTGCTTCAGGCTTTTTCGCTGGGAAAAAAAAGCTCATGAAACTCGAATTAAAGTGTCCCGTTTTCCTATAAGGCTCTAATTTTTGTTAGTTTTCTTACGGTTCCCTTTCTCGGTGTGGAAATTTCTGTGTTCTCCAATTTTCCCACGAGTGAATGCTGACTTCGCTAAAGTTTACAGCGGTTGTTGGCAACTTGAGAAATAAGAGCGGCCTAGTTTTCCGCTAAACTTATAGAGTTACTTTATTCCTCACGTCAAGATTCGGAAAGCACAGTATTTAGAGAGGCTATCTACATCCAAGTCTTCAGAGTTGACAGTTTGTTAACACAATTGTCGGCAGAGAACTCTTTCTAATCTAAAAGGTTGGCCACTGTCTGTGGTCAACACCTGAGAACGCTCTAATTGAGCTGTCAATGGACTTCAGGGAAAATAAAATCAAGTGGCATTCAGTGATATTCATGAAGAACATATAGTCCTCACGCAATAAATGAAACCATACTCAAATCCGTGAACGATCATGAATAACGGATGCCGGAAGACAAATCGAATAGAAGTGTTAGGAGCAGCATAATAAATGAAGACGGTTTATTTAAATAAATAAATAACTATAATGATGCTGAGATATTTGCAAAACTCCTGATCGCATGTGTCTGCGGCGGGGAACGAACGCGCTATTACCCTTTCCGGGGACTAACGCGTTCATCACGCCAGTGACGTTCATCATATTATTTTAAATCATTCTGCATCGTTTCATAAATGTCACAGTAACGCAGCAAATTTGCTTTACAAATGACTTCATCTTTTCCGTGAATCTGCTGCAACTTCTGCATACCATGCTTTATCATCAAATCCTTAAGCGGAATACCCTATAGGCCCAACGTTTCGCTCGTTAAACTGTCAGAATTCAAAGTTCCGAAACTAATATGGCCGTGTTATTCTGCAAGAAGAAAGGCAGATACTCTATGTAGAGCTGCCGACCGAATTGTTTCTCAGGTCGTCGATTTTGGCTTGCTCCAACTCGATTTTGGCTCAGCAGAGTTGGGAGGACACAGGGCAAAGAACTTTCAAACGATTAAAAAGAGTTTCGGAGAACGAAAAGGATTGATCACCATCCACTTTAACGAACTGCACTGAATTATCGTTAGAGGACAAGATGTTACTTTTTAACGCATTCGTCCATTTGAAGAAGACCTTTGTTTTAGTTGAAATGGAAGCGGTCATGAAGCTTTGGATGAGCAGAATATTGTTATTCATTGCAAAGGAAGCCTCTTAGTTTTTAATTTCGTGCTTTCTTTCCGCCACCTTAAGTATTTCTTTAACTAAGCTCTTGAGATTCGATGCAACTGTTTCGTTTTAGCAGAGGAGAAATTTCTGTGAAACGTCGGCTCCACGGGTGAAGCGTAAGCAATCCTCGAAGGAACAATTTGAATTCCGCTTAGAATTCATTTCTCTCCACGGTTCATTACTTATTTCAAATTCGACATTGTTCACGATGTCATCTTCCATGTTTATTCGCCACCGTTTTCACAAACTGTAGAGGTGGCAACGGAGTTTCCATGGTTCTACACGATTTCAAAAATTTTTCCGGATTAACATCCACCCGTTCACGGAGCAACACCAGATAGGCATTGCATGCCAACAACAGTCAACTTCAGACCCAAAATGAAAACACAGCAACAGGCAGAACTGTAGAATGTGAATTCCACTTTCAACACACACATGGACGATTGACAATGATTACTTATATCAACAGTCACAATCCAGCAAAACCATCTTTCTATGAGCCTATTGATGAGTGACATAGTTGCAGTTAGCTTCAACTTTCCAGGATTTGAAGAAGGCAAAATCCGACGAAACGTCAATGTGCGAGTAAATAAAATGCGATAACGACCTCGCGTGCCTTAATAGAGAAGATAACGAGTTATCAATCAATATGCGAGATTAATAGAAAGTTGGTCCTGGGAATTGTAACGTCTCGCTTAGCACACAAAGACACTAAGACAGAATGGAACGGAAACAAGAAGTGGAACGAACCTTAGTTGTTCTACATCTCTCAAAGTATGTAAAGAAGCGGAATTGAGCCAATTACTGTGCTAAAATTCATCGGAACTGGTGGGGAGTGCGCAACTTTCCTATCGCTTATTTTAACACTAAATTCACAGCAAGGGTAAAAAATCGAAATCGATGTTCTCAACCATCTAGGAATCCGGTGTGGTAAAAGACTAGGTGTTCACCTTGAAATTAGAACGTCAACCGGCTAAATTCTTATGAAAAACTACTGCATAAGCGGTGGCGAGTACAAATATAAGTAAAAAATAGTCAACCAAACCGACTTCCACTTAACCTCTATGTAATTAATCAATACGTTTCTTTAGATTGTTCAGACTACACAAGGTTGTTACAAAGCTTTTATTCGGTTAACGTTTCGACGGGTGCACAGCTACAAGGGCGCGTGTGGAGCAGCGGTCGGAGTCATCTTGTAACACACCCGTGGAATCGATCCCCACGCCCATGGTCCACCAAATCCTCCATCACTTCGGGGTCGACAAATTGCTACCAGACTTTTTTGGGAGGATAGCAGCACTGGCTCAACACATCGGTAAGTCACCAAGAACCATTGTAAAAGCCAGATATGCATTCAGTCACCTCCAACGATGCCTAATGATGTCGAATGCATGGCGCATTCCTCAGGAATTGATCAACGTCGAGAGCATTTTTTAGCTTCAACGTTTCGATGTTTTTCTCTTCCTTGGAGCGAGGCAATGTGTCGGTGGTGTACAGTTGTTCGTACTCTCGATGTGGGGTGTTCGTTGTGCTATCGGGAGAAAAACATTATCAGTCGACAATCAGTCAACAAGCACTCTGTATAAGCAGTCTCGTGTAAGCTGAATCATCTAAACAAATATAAACATAGTATTAACTTTTCATTTGCTACCTACTAAAATTTTTATACCAGAGTTTTATGCGATGTACAACCACGATGGTGCTGTGATATTTGCAAAACTCTGGACAGCAGGTGTTATTATCTCCTCCGGGGGTCAACGTGCCCACCACCACACCATGCGGGTCCCCCTCCTCGCCGTCCCCCAACTGGTCCCATGGATCGGTGCCATCAGCAATCACCCGTCAACGGGATTGACTGCTATGCCGGATGTACTTATATGTCTCGAATGTATGAAGATATTTTCATCCATGTGTGTGGTTATAGTTCCACTTTCAGACTTTCAGATTACTATTTACGTCCAATCGACGAGAAGCCTCTTAAGTGCATGACAATTCAACTGACACTCCAAAATCACTTCAGACAAATAAATTTGGGAAATAAACTTTAAAATAGAATCCTTATCGCTGCCAAACTACTTGTTGTTATCTCTTCGTCAAAAAAGACTGCACAAAGGACCTTGTACGAGAAATATTAAACTCTACGTAACCACTAAACAAGCGTAGTTCTTTGAGGAGCTCTAAGAGTTCGTTGCTCATTTTACTGCTGATGGGATTACAGTTGATAGAGAGTAAATCTTGCAATAAATCACAAGCAGATAAAAACAATGTTTATCACCACATCGAAGCAATCTGCTATAGTTTTTTAAATAGTGACGTGGTTCAGTTCGGGTTTTCTTATCTTAATTCTCATCTTAACGAGGTTTTCTTTTTCTGAAAAGACCGACAGCTCTTCAAAGGCCAAAAAGGATAAAGCTCTCTGCGTTGATCAATCCCTGAGGGATGCGTCATACATTCTACTCCACTAAGCATCGTTTGGAGGTGATTGGATACATATACAGCGTTTAGAATGACTCGCAATAGCCTACCGATGTATCGAGCCACTATTACTATCCTCCCAAGCAAGACTGGCACCAATTTGCCGAGTCTGGAGGGATGGAAGGCTTAGTGGGCCACGGGCGTGGGGATCAATTCCACGTGTGTGTTGCACGGCGCCTCCGACCACTGCGCCCTTAGCCATTAGAACGACGTAATCATTGGCGATTACAGATGGCTCGAAAAATGAAAGTTCGTAAGATAATATTGACGCCTACCTTTTTGTTACTCTAGGACTCTTACACAGATTTTTTTCTGGATCTTCTATTCATTTGAATAGAATAATTGCTGTGTGAATAAACGAAGTCTGTTAATCATTTTGAATGGAGAACTGATAAGTTTTTCTTTATTTGTCTCCAGAAGTAGTGTTAGCCATCTCTTTATCGATTTTCATTCTCCACGTACTTTTACCTTATACTTATATATGCTTATACCTTTAATTTCTCGTTGGATTTTATACATACGTATCTTTTAGTACCTGTTCTTTCCTTCATTTTAGCTCTTTCCATTACTCTTCTATAAAGTTGAACTGATGTCCACGAAACTCTCGACGAAAGCATCAGATCTCCGTTGAAGTTGATGACTTGGAACGATGATTTCTGCTGGAGATCGTCCAACTTTACACACTAGACAGCATTTTTGAAAAGAATCTGATACTTCTCTTTTTCGCTTTTTGACCAGTATAATAAATTGAATGGTGCAGAAATATCAGTGGTTAGAGATACCTTGCAATAATACACGAATTCGCTGGCTCGCCACCTCTATAGTCCACTAAGCTTACCAACCTTACTGGGCTGCAAATTGAAGGCAGAATTGTCTGGAAAGAGATTACGCGATCTATAAGGTTGATGACGGCATCTGGTAAAGGTTTCTCTTCTGATTCCAGAAAGAGCATACTCCACCAGAAACTAAGCGTACTGGCTTAGTGTTTTCTCTGTTTGGTTATGAATGTGTTTGGCTTGGTAGATTGCACACGACTCTTGGCCTTTTCAGGGTTTGAAGAAGGCGAAATCTGCGCGAACGTCTGCTCGTTTATAAATAGAGAATAATTTAACAACCTCATGTTTGCTCATCAAGAGAACGGTGAATTACTTAACCAATATTCAACGATATTCATTAGGAGGACAAAATTCTTAAGTGGAACCTAAGTGCAGAATGCGACGACCTTCTTTGACTGTGGATGTGGGTCAATGAACCAAATGCAGGAAGTGCAGAGGTCTATAAAATTATTGGAACCTAGTTATGCAGAAAAAGGAAAACAATGAGTGATATTTCACAATAAAAAAATGAAGAAGTAAAAAAAAGTAGCAAAGAAGAGTGTCTTGTGATCATGCGCACCCACGCGCCGTAACTTAGGCTGATTTTTCCACCTGAGTTAACATTCCTGGCCCACTAAAACTCTGTCTGACTAGTCTCCATCAAAGAGCTTGAAGATTTGCGAAGAACAAAACACCGAGTATTTAGAAGAAGCTATTTACTATGTGAGTGAAAAACTTATGTATTAAATTTTATCTACTGTGGTTATAGAAGGGTTTGGCCGAGTATATCACATGTCAATTTGACCTTTCTAGGCCCTGAAGATGACAGAACCGCCGAAACGTCAGATATTGTGCGCTAATAAGTACTGTTCTCATCGAAGAAAACAGTGAATTATCGCTTTCACTTTTTGGAGGTTGACAGCGCTTTTCAGTACTGGGGAACCATTAATATAACGTCGTAGTATCGACGATATTGGGTTGAACTGCTCGGTGACTAAAAGCTGAAGCTTGCATTGCCATAACCAAGTCCGGTACAATCTTTATTTCTGTGGCGCACTAATTAGTAGTGCCATTTAACTGATCGGCATGTCGCATTGTGAGCCACGATCTTTACCAAAATGGGAGTTTAATTGTACAAGAAAGACCAGAGAGAGTTGACAAACACATATTTCCTCGTCTATCAGACCACTCTGGTTTCGAGAAACAAGTATTGTATTTAATTATGTATTTACAATGTAGACATAATATGAATATGAAAAATCCCTATGAAAAATCAACTAGAAAAGGAAATGGAATGAAAACATGAGACCATTCGAAGCTAAAGAATCTAAGAAACATATTGAAGTCGTCCAACTTCTTCTTTGGTTTGGTCTTAGGTCCTATTACTGTAGTAAGTTCCTTCTTTTCAGGAAAACTAAAAATGACACTCCAGCGCGCTCTGTGCCGGTATCCACAATACGTCCAGTTTATGTCGCTGAATCATTAGAAGTCGGTCTTTCCTCTTCGTTCAGCTTTCATTTCCTTTCCTCTTCCTTCAAATTATTGAAAATGATTAAGTATTAGGTTACTTTTTTGAGATTCATTTTTATAGAAAAGCTTCAGGTCAATGAAGGCGGTTCGATGCCATTACAGTGGAAAAACATCTACATATTGCCAGAACATTCTCGTTTCAATTTCTCCAACAAGCAGATCACGTTTTCGGTTTGTACCATTTTCGACGTTTGATTTATGCTTGGTTCCAGCTACTTACTTGAATACTTGAATGGCCCCTCCTCACTGGTTGTGCGTGCCCCAACATAATCTCCACTTTTTCGAAGATTTGCTGATTTAACCATTGCGTTTCCCTGGAATCCCGGCGTCAGCCTTGCCAAAGTCTGCCGCAGATCTTCACCACCACAGGCAATCGCAGCCCTTGTGGGTCAGAGGGAGATTTGCCGTCTTGCGGTGGTGGACCCTGGTATTGGTTTACTCTTAGCTAGGCCTCCTCATGGAAACACCGAACTTATTCTCAGCTTGGGAGAATCTGCCAGGGGGACGAATCTCCCAGCTGTACACCGCAGTCCTACAACCGAAGAACACCCCCGGGTACGATGAAGCGGTAAACCGTTGCTAGGGGTTCCAACTAATCAGCTGGTTGTGCTTTAGAGTACTTGAATCTTCAATTTTTGTTCCATAATGAGATACCTACTTAGCTCTTGGCAGAAATATATTTTTCCGTCCATAGGTCCTCGCATTTTTGCCAATTTTCTTAGTATTTCTAGAAAATATGCTTTCTTAACTTGCATGTCCGCATTTCTCCTATAACATAATCTATTAGTTTTAGTGAAGTTCAAACATAATGGTGCTGAGATATTTGCAAAACTGCAGATTGCAAATGTGTGGGGAGCGAATGCCCTATTACCCTTTCCTGGGGCTAGCGCTTTCACCACCGCACCATGCAGGTTCTTCGTTTCGACTCTGTCCTATCAGTGCCATCAGCAATCACTCGTCAACGGGATTGATCTGGGGGGCCTAAATCGGCATTTAACCAAGTTAAGCTGAGGCTGAATTGAACTTAAAAATTCCACTAGGCAGCAAATAAAAAGTTAACACTGTGTTTTCTTTTCGTTTTATTCCACAGCACTTCTTGCAAAACAAACCAATTATTCCGTTTAAAGGAATAAGAATGACAAGTTACATTGTTAGTTTAATAAGCGATAAACCTGATATCGAATCCTACTTTAAATTTGAGGTGCTTATAGCCAAATACTCAGAGGTGGTATTAAAATACACAATGAATCTGTACCCAGTTTGAGTCAATGTCCCAGGCTTACCATGCCCTCCATCCCTCAAAGGTCGGCAAATTGATACCAGACTTGTTTGGGGAGAGAAAAGCACTAACTTAATACGTCGATAGGCCCTGTGTAAGTTATTGTGGAGGCAAGTAATGCATTCATTCACCTATACGATGTTCGGAACCGTGATGATTCTCTCAAGGAGTCATCAACGTCGAGAGGTTTAATCTTTATCCTTCGTTTGAATATCCTTGACTTCGCTAAAAAACGATTCTCGATTCGATTTAGAATTCGATTCCAAAATCTTTCCTTTTTTTCGTTACTGTATAATTTTAGATAGTGGATGGTCCACATCACGGCACGTTGACACTGGATGGACAGCCATGTTCGGCGTTTGATTACAGTCAACTGCTTTCCCGTAGTGTCATCTACAAACACGACGGCAGCGAGACTACACAGGATCAACTGGAATTTCAGGTGCTTTTATGAATATCGAGTAGAGTCACTTTAGTTCTTTTTAATTGTCTAGAAGAAGCGTGTTTGTCCTGCTTATACAATCACCTTCAGGTCAAGCTAAGCTGAATTCGATAGAAACGATGCTTTCTTGAAAAGGCAAAAGTATTTGATTTTTGCTAGCGTGTGCCAATCTTTTTTTGTTGGATAAGCTCTGGTCTATGGACTGGGATAAACTATAAATCTGACTTCTATCAAGAGAATTGTAAAATAATCTTTAAGCTTTTTTTAGCCGACCTCAATATTCCCAAAAAAATGGTAAGATTCTGAGTTCAATTTTGAATTCCACTTGGCTACTCTTTTGTCCAAATGAAGTCATGAACAACTTAATCCGACTCTGATTCTTTTGAATATTCTTAGTTAAAATGGTCGTATTCCTAGAAACATCCTGAAATTACTTCATTTAGCTTTCAGCCTTTTTATAAATATCTTTGGCAAAATTTATCGTGCTGTTAAGTAACAGAATATGCTACACTTTACACTTTAATGTGTAACATCTATTAAATCTAGAATATTTTCCCTGAATCCAAGTGGCTAGCTTTATTCCCTGCAGAGAGATCCTTTGGGTTCATTTCCTCTCTTTTTTTTGGAAGAGGGTTGTTCTTTTGTTGCTTTCTTTTCATGAGGTTAAGTTGCAGAAAATTGTGCAATTATGAGCCTTCAAAGCGGTAGAAAATCGTGCCTGGTAATAGAGCAAACAGCTGATAAGTCGACATAGTGCACTGTAGAAGAACTTCCTGAGATCAACACGAGATTTTCTAGTCGGATCTGATTGGCAAAAAGATCGACTTCCCATGGTTGGAGTCAACAACGTACGTGTTACGAATCCGTATCAATCCCGTCAACGATCCTCCCGAACTCGCCGAGGCCAAAGGCACGAATCTGCTTAAGATTTCTGCCAAAGGAAGGTACACATCTGGATTTCTTGCTTTCAATTTTTTCTTTTTTTCTTATTTTCTACTTTCTTCTTTTTAATCCCTCACTTTTTGAATGTTTCCGATATGACCACCCTTTAAACATAATTTCTTTACAATGGTTTGCTACAGAATCCCAATTTCTTGTGGAACTTTTTTCTACCTTTTTTATGTTTTTCTTTTCCGTTTTCGTCACTCTATTTTTGTCACCATTGTCTTTTACGGTTAATATGCTTTTATTCCTGCTTCATTTTCAGCCGATTACTCACGTCTGATAATATTCTGCTTTCCGATCCAGACGATGGCCCGGACAAGGTCAGTTGCGTGATTTCTACTTCCATTTTCAGCTTCCTTAAATCAGGGCCTCTTTCCAAAGCCATGAAGGAAAGCATTTTGAGAAGCTATTTAAAATCCTACTTTTTTATTTCTAATTTTTATTTCCCACATTCATCCCTCATTCGCAGATGAGGTGTTCCCATCTAAGGTATTTGTACAAGTTGTCGAAGCTCGAGGAGTTCATTTACGTGTCGGAAATGCTACCGTAACCGAGTTCACTCAACGACAATTCATTAATAGATTGGTGGGTGGTGTACTGTTATTCGAAATATTGGAATGAACGATTACATACGAGCTTTAACGTTCTTACGGTTTTCGTTAGTGACCTTCCTGATGAAAGAATTTCACAGTCATTGTTGCCTGTATCCAACACATTCACTATCATGTGCATTGATCTCGAAACATAAGTGGCACCGCGAATGCGCTTTAATTTCAATGCACTTCTGAACCTGTTCCTTCGCTTCAAAATTTTCTGCTCTATTTTTCGTTTTCAATCAATAATCTCATATCCGTAGACATTTTGCCATGAATGGTTCGAGAATAGCTACATTTTAAAATTATTACTCTATAAAATACTTGTTTTCAAGCGAATCTCGTTGTTGAGTTATAGAGGACATTAGGTTCTTTCCGCTGACGAAATACTGTGAATGAGGAGAGCGCTAAGACATCTCTGTTCCACAAATATAGGTACATAAGTCTTATAGCGATTACTTGCGTTTTGTATCAGCAAAATAAGACAGAATGTTGCTACTGTGTATTCGATGTCCCTTCCCAGAGTGGCAAAGTATAGTATGCATTGATTTCAATGCACTCCTCAATAGCCATAGGCTTAAAACCCACTTGTTTTTCATTAAATCTTGATTGAACTCTTTTTTAACAGAAGGCTACTTTCATCATTGAAATCTGAAAATCATTACCTAATATAGAATTGTTTCCTTGATCAGACATAAGGCTGTTATTACACTATTTATTCACAGTATCTGACTTTCGGCGATTTCGCCTTCTTCAGACGTGGAATGGTCATGTTAACATCAAATCTACTAATCCAAACACTTTTATAACTTCAGTAGATAAAGCTGAATACCTAAGTTTTTCATTCGCACAATGAAAAACTTCTTTCAATTACTCACTCACCACTTTGTAATTTGTAAGCTCTCTAGCTATTTGGTGTAGGCGAGCCGCCCAGATTCCTACATGGGCTAGGAACGTGCTGATTCATGTGAGTCAGCTTGAAATATGGCGAGAGTTGACGCGTGATCACAGAGCACTCTTCCCAGGGTACCGTTTCTGGGTTATTGGAATTTATCCAAAACACTTCAAGAGTTTTACGCACTGATGTTTTGGATTACAATGGGAGGATAATGACTTTCACTTCAAAAATTTCCCTTTATGCCTTCGTGTCCTATGCGTGCCTAGTGGAGTATTTTGTTTGACTCCAAGTTTCCCAACAACGAGGTACTCTTTTATATGGACGCGCAGTGGTCAACACGTTTCGCCAACGCATTTCTCCCTACATGCTTTAGAAGAGATCAGGCACAACATACCAGAACTCGTGAAACAGCGGCCGACATCGTTAACGCAAATTATGCGACTTTGCGTTTCGCATAGACAATGATACAGACGATTACGATATATTTATTTCTTATTTACTGCCTACTACAATTTCGCGGCAGGTATTATGCGAGGTCAACCACAATGATGCTGAGATATTCGCAAAACCTAGACCCGGGCCAGGTCGAACCCCGACTTCTCTTTTCGGGAGCTCGTGCACATTACCCACTGCACCACGGAGGTGCTTGCTCTGAGTTTCCCTCAGCTAGTTTTCTATACATCAGTGCCATTAGCAATTTAGCTGAGAGAAAGGCAAAGTAAGGGCCTCATTGGAGCAGTGCATAATACACGACCACACCTTCCCATTTTAATCAATTGTCCTTGCTTCGTTGGAGAAAATGGACGGGTTAACAGAACTTCGTTTTCCCTACACTTATCGTTTGACGGCTATGTTCCTACAACCTGTCCCGAGGAGCTACTGGCTCGCAGGCATTGGAAACAGCTATTTGCAGCGCCAAGTTCAAGGAATTCTCCTTCTCTTTTTCTCTGCATTGTCTCCTCGGGATAAGTTTAAAAGAAGAACGACACCGTCAAACGACAATCTAGTGAAAACAAGGACCCGATTAGCCTGCCGTTTATCTCCAACGGAGTATGTATAGCACAATGATCAAAAATGGCCGGTGCAGGGAATTCGGTAACAGTGATTGAAATATCGCCGAAAGCTCTAAAGCATTAGCTAGTTCGTAATTGTTTTACCGCTCTATGTGAAAGTCAAAATTGCATAATTTGCCCTAACCCTGGAGACGGCAATTTCACGTGTTCGGATACAGTGGACTTGACCTCTTGTAAACCGGTGGGTCCGAATACGTTGGTGATACGGGTTGATCGCTCTGCGTCCGTTTAAAAGATCACTAGACGATAAGTTTAAATTAAAACCAAGTACTCCACTAGGTGCTCATAAGACACAGAAGCATAATGGATATAACTTTGAAGTTACTATCTTCGCACAAATCCAAGACATCACCGCGTAAAACTCTTGCAGCGTTTTAGATTATTTCCAAAAATCCAAAAATGAATCGCAAGAAGGAGCGCCTTGTGATCAGGCTTGATCCGGCGAACTGGCGCCATATCTCAGGCTGATTTCATGACCTGAGCCAGACACTCCAGACCTGAGACACATTCTCCGTCGATTGAAGACGCCATGCGGCTGCTATCCACCAAATAACTGGGCGATAACCAGGGGCAATACGGTGAGTGTTTTAAAGAAGTTGTTTGCCATGGAGTGATAATTTATGTATTAAGTTTCATCCACTAACGTCTCGCCTGGCTGAGTAGATTGCTGTTAACTTCGCTCTGATTAAAACGTAGTCGCCGAAATAACACTTCCAACGACTTACGTCCGCACCGTGGCCAGGAGGTGTCCCTGGGTGTCGAGATGTGATGTACAACAGGGGGATTCATCACTATGGCAGGTTCTCCCAAGCTGAGAAAGAGTCCGGCGTTTCCATCAAGAAGCCTGGCTAAGAGTAAATCAATACCAGGATTCACCACCGTCCTGGTGTCAAACTAGTCGCATGTTGGCAAATCTCCTTCTGATCCATAAGAGCAGCGATTGCCTGTGGTGGTGAAGATCTGGGGCTGACTTTGGTCAAGCTGACCTCGGGATTCCAGGTAACCACAATGGCTTAACCAGCAAATCTCTGAAAAGAGGCCGTTCAAGTACCAAGTAAGTACCAATTGTAATAACAACCTCTTGTCTGCACATCGAAATCACTTATCAGTGCCGAGGTCTAAAAATTCGGAATTCGGTCTTGGGAATAACTTAGAAATATCAATCATCAGTTCATTTACTTGAAGTGTTTAGAATTGATTTTCTAGGAGATCTTAGTTTTAGGTGTCGATTCAAGATGAAGGCCTTTTTGAAAAAGGTGTTCTTCGACTGGTGGCGAGAGATGGAGACGCTCGATCTCAGGTACCCTTAATTTTTTCCTGTTGTTTTATCTTCCTAGTTTTGATTTCTCTTTTGGATTCTTCTGCTTATCGCACTTTTTCTGTTTTCTTTATCGTTTTTTTATAGATAGAAATTCGTTGTTGTAACTTCAATGATGCTGAGATATTTGCAGAACTCCGGACCGCAGGTCCTTGCGGTGGGGAATGAACGCGCTATTACCCTTTCCGAGGACTAACGCGTTCACCACCACACTGTGCGGCTCCTTCGTTTCGACTGTCTCTCAGCTAGTTTTATCGATTGCTGCTATCAGCAATCTCCCGTGAACGGAATTGTTTTGGGGAGCCCAAATCAGTGATGAACCCAGTTAAGCTGAGGCCGTTGTCGAAATCGCAATGTTAACTTTTTATTTACTGCCTATCACATCTTTTCACGGCAGGGTGTGATACTATTATGTGTAACATAACAACAATGATATTGAGATATTTGGAAAATTCGACTCCAGCCTCAGTTTAACAGGGTTCATTATCGATTTGGGTTTCCCTGATCAATCCAGTTGACAGGTGATTGCTGATGGCACTGATCGATTGAGCTAACTGAGAGACAGGCGAAATGGAGGATCTGCATGGTGTGGTGGTAAGTGCTTTTCTCCCCGGAAAGGGTAAGAGCGCGTTTGTCCCTCACCGCAAACATCTGCGGTTCGGAGTTTTGCAAATATCTCTGCATCATTGTGGCTGTATCACATATAATACTCTGCTGTGAAAAATTGTAATAGGTGCTAAATAAAAAGTTAATGTTATTATTATATTATTCTTGTTTATTGGTAAGCAAAATAAACAACATCCAGCACTAGTAGGCCTTACAGGAATTTCGATTGGGGAGTAAATGCTACAATTCTTTTTCTTCTTTTAGGTGCTCACTTTACAAACGATCAGCACTCCAGTTGAAGTACGACTGAAAGCAAACACGGGAGTACGTCTTCTCCATCACTCTTCTGCCCTTATAACCTCAAAGTGGGTTAAACAGAACTCTTCTAAAAGTGAAAGCCCATCTAAAATTGCGCTAAAAATCTCATGCACATTTCTACAAAAAAATAGCTTTGATTTCACAATTCCTGTGAGGATAACGATTTAGGTGCTTTTCCCCGATAAAGTACCGTTTTTGCAGCCTTAAATCCTCGCGCTAAATTGAGCACTTTTGTGATGGAGATTTGTCTGGGTATGGACAACTTTAACAATTTCATGGCGAAATATTGGGCTAGGAACTATGTTGGTTTTTGAGAAAACACTTGCTTTTGTTAACTTTTACTGCCTTGTATAATTTTTACATGACTAAGTACACTTGTTTATGTTAAAATTCTGAATTTTACGGACTTCCTTGCTCGCTAGTTCCTCTGGCAAGCGATCGTTGCTGATTCAGCTATTTCATGAGGTTTCGAAATAGTTTTACCAGACTTATGCTGATCTTTGCCCTTAACAACGCCGTGTTTGTAGTTTCGAGGTGGTTTTCGGCAGCTTACAAGTAACATCTACCAGATTACTTCTCACCTGTACGACTCTAGAATTCCGCTATTCACCAAATGGCAGGCACCAATAAGGTCTTTATTCATTTGGCTGCCCACTAGAGCTGCTAATGAGCCCCGCTTCCTTGAGGAACATGCATGGAATTAGAATCTTTGAGTGATGGACATTATATGATGTACACTTTTACAATTTGTAGTGAGGATGTGCCCACGGAGAGTTTTGCCACAATGAGCTGGATATATCCACATTAAACTTGTTTGGTTGCTCCTAGCCAGACATAGGGCTTCTTTGCTCGTGGCGATCCCAAATGGTCTCCCAGGTTCCGTTCAACCAACTGATTTCTGATCTTTGAGAAAATCCAAGCGCTGGACGCATCTTTTTTGCGTTCCTACTTAGTCCCTATCCGTCAGACGATGACATCTATCTTATAAAAAGATCTCTGGAAAAGGTACCACATTTGCAGCAAGCAATTTTGCTACTCTACTACAGGATAGATCACTAAATTCTTGAGCAAATCGGATTCGCTCGCACGATACATGACGCTGTCAATGAAGATTAGAGCCATGCATAATTTATACAGTTTTTGAATGAACGAAGAAGAAATTGAGGCAGTTAGCCCGCTACTACTCACAGCTATAGTACGTTCCACGTAACTGACCAGTTATAAAAAATCCACATTTATTTCTAGTAACCTTTCGTTTATCGCCACCGTTCCCGATCTACCTCTGTCGTTCTCCATAGTTGGAGTACCTCATCACGGTGTCATCGAATGCAGTCCAAATGACGGGCACTTTACCGTTTGCAGCACTTTTACGCAAGAACAGGTGAGCGGTTGTTTTTCTCTTCGATGCCTGGGAAAATTGACACCTTTTTCTGCAGTAGAAAAGTTCTGCTAGAGTACTTGGCTACTGTATTATGTGCTTGATTAATGTCGGATATGATGATACATAAGGAAGACGTGCATCACCACATCTTTTCAGTCTCTCGTGATAAGTGGTGGATCTATTTACGACTCATTAGTGATCGACGTTACGTCTCCTTTATAACATTTGTTTATTTTATCCTTTTCTTTCTTAGTCGGGAAAGAACCATTTTAAATTAGTTTCCATCTTGACGTTTCCATCTTGACGTTTCCATCTTGACGTTTCCATCTTGACGTTTCCATCTTGACGTTTCCATCTATGCCAAATTCTCCAAAATTACAACTAAAAAGTTACCACAAATTCAAAGGAAAGCTGCTCAAAGTTTTTTTTCTAAACAGTCTTTGTACTAGTTATTAAAAATGTTCCAGATTGATCGAGGTCTTGTACGCTTTAGGCACACAAGCGCACACCATCCAACGCAGGATACGTTTAGTTTCCAGGTCCTTATTCTTTCGAATTCTTCGGGTTTTATTAGATATGAACTAATTGGGTTATTTTAACATTTGTGCTTTTGATTTGTTCGATGCGTTGAAAAGTCTTCCTAATAAGTTGACGAAAGTACATTGTCTATTTTTGTTGGAACAGCTAGTTGAGTGTTCCTTACAAAGCCTTCGTATAGTTTTTGCCATTATGGAGATTCGGCCGAGTACTATCGCTTTAGCAAGCAGGATATTAACGAGAATTACTGGTGCAAAAAGCGGAAACTCATAACTAGAACCTTATAGGTTGTCAGGAATAGTATTCTCATCCAATTGCAATCTTTCTGGGCTAAGGAAAAGCTTGGAGTCGAAAACCATCTCATCAGTGCTCATCGACCAAGGAAGGGACTCTGCTTCTATAAAAACTTAAGCTGACTACTGTTGCAAATACAGTATGGAATAGAGCTTTTTCATTGGTTTCTTGTCATACTCATTGGAAAACAATTCGTTAGGGCGATATCATTTCACCAATGTTGTTTAATGCTATATTGGAGTGGGTAGTGGCTATACAGTGGCTAGAATATAAATTTGAGGTAGAGACGACGGTGATGCAATTGCTAATGACAACTTTTTATCAGACATTTGTTCAACCGATGACATTGCTAACTTTTTGATGAATGCTGGTGAGACAGGGACGATGGTCATGAAGTTCAATGTTCTATGGTAGAGGAAAATGCTATGCATAAATCAGGGGAGAATATAATTTTTTAAGGACCTATGATGCCATGGTGGACAAATCAAGGATGGTTCTTTGCTTACAGAAATCAATTTACACATTTACCTCGGGCGTTCAATCAACATGGAAGTCTGGACACAGGAGTAATTTTGCAGAAGGAGAAAGAAGATATGACTCACATCTGGGCTTTTAGAAGAAACAACTCATTAATTTTCTGACAGATCCAAAGTATTACCTTCAGCAGCGCTTTTTATTGAAGTAAAGACGCTTTTTAGCAATGTTTAACGCATAACGGTTAGAACTCCTGACTACGTGTGTTCTGAAATACAACCAACACAAACATCAAGTGGGATTGCTCTTAAAGAGCTGTATTGGAGGATTCCAACCATGAATGGTGTTCATGAACATGTGATATGAAATTTCCTTTAAAAGACAAGCTGCAATAAAAGTACTCGTTAAACTACTCTATTGAGCAGACTTTCCTTAAAGTTGGATAATTAATACACGTAACCTGTATTATTTGTTGTAGCACTATTTTATGAATAATCTAGTATGATTTCAGGTAGAATCTGGCGGTTTCGTCTCAATGATTTACAATTTTCGACTAATGTTCATACCGATGAATGTTAAGGTAAAAATTCTCAAAAGGTGGAAAATTATGTACGCTACGCACCACATGACTCCTTTGCCTTGATCGGCACCACGTATCTTAGTTCATCTCCCTTGGCTCGTATCCCCATCTATGGCGCTTGTAATTTCCCATAAATGAGCCAGATTTTTTCACTGTTCGATGGGTTTCTAAAGATCTACCTTGTTCAGGTGTTTAATCGTGAAGTATTCATGCTAAATGGTACCGAAAGTGGTACGTTGAGCAGGTCGAATCTTTTCGCGTGGACGTTCCCGAAAAGCTATCCTCCTGAAAAACTGATTTACCACATAGAAGAACCGCCCAAATACGGTATTCTCTCACGAAGAATCAACGGTAAAAGTCGTAGAATTGGAGTGTCATCGAATTTCACACAAGCGGTGAGTGACGGTTTCCGTTATACAGCAATCAAGCGAGTGTTAAAAACGAACATTGAAAAACGTCGACTGTTCTTAGGAGTGTCATAAGTGACTGAATGTTTATAATGTTTAATTTCGAAGGAGGTTTTCTTCTGTTTCTTTTTTTTGGAATTTGGCTCTTCTAGCTAACAACTTTGCTCTGTTGATGGCCAGTAAGACAACGATCATGGATCCCTGTTTTTTTTTATCCTAGGGTTGCGCTATCGTTTTTTGTGATATCTATAGAACGGGTATTTTCAGGATATCGACAACGAGCTGATTTCGTTTAAGCTACATTTCATGCAATATTCAATTATTAACGATTTTTTTCTCTTTCGTGTAATTACGCCTGCTATTTCATCCGAGTCTCTTCGATTCGAGGTTAGTTATTGGAAAAAGAGTGCCTGAATAATCGGACTTGCGGGAGAAATAAAACTGGATAGCCGACAAACTGCTGTTAGTAAAAAACGGAGCGCTTAAAAGCCATAAGGACCGCCTACAACTTAGGCGCCAACACAATTTGCCCTATATTGGTTAAATTTTCTGGGGACCAATACAACTTGTCTCTAGTTCACTACCGTTCACCAATTAATGGACCACTTAAACACCTTTATACGCAGAGGCTAGTAGTAAGAAGTAAAAGAAACCGTAGAATCACTGTTAAGTGAACACACTTAAAATTAGATAGATTAAAAAGTCCTAATTTTTAGTGTACGAGAAAAAGAGGTAGCAATTTGTTTTAGAAATATTCACCGACTTGTAACGTATAACCGATTTACGGTAAACTTACAGTAGTGTATTACCGACTCGTTGATATCTTCGGGTCTTAGGAAAATTATGGCGTCCAGTTTCATCTGTTGACTTCTATTACATCACTCTTTTCCACTTTTTCTATTGCTAACCTAATCTGAAGTTGGCACCAAAGTTCCTTCGTGGTGACAAAGTTATCATAAATATTACTTCCCACTTCTATACATAGGGGAAGATGAATAAAAATTTTAGATAATCTTTGTGCCCACACAGACTTCTATTCAGTTGGTGAATCGGACTATTGTTGTTCAAGAAGGTGAAACATCTGTGGTAAACATATTTTAATTATTTTGCAAATTTTTAATTTTTTTCTCGAAAATTCCAAACGTACTCTTCTGTAGGTGGGATCCGATTCCCTTTCGCTTGCTACACCGGATGATTCGTTCTTCGTCTTCACATTGACTTTCGCTCCCATCAATGGATCGCTGGTTCTTCGAACGAGAGCTGGTAACAAAACTCTTACATCTGGTATGAATTTCACCACGAAGGACATTGCAGAGGAACGGTACGTTTTTCCTTCTGTTGATGTTATAATTAAATAAAGACGTTTTTAATGAATGAATAAAGACATATTTTCATGTTCAGAATAAGACATTTCGACACAAACTTTTTCGTCGCTTATTATGTGTTTATTTACCCGTTTTTTCGACTATTTGGAATTTTTCACAGAGAGCATCGAACTTTTTTTCCTGAATTATCATATATCCTTAAGTTGATCTCTATATTCTTATCTAATGGACACATCCCCTTCCAATGACTTCTTCGAACCTAAATACTGTCTTTTTTATTTATGTAGCACCACCGGTATCACCTGTATCACCTGCATTCCCGTTGATCGTCGAGTGACCCGAGCGGGCGTCACCAAATCTTCCATTTTTCCCTGTCGCGTGCAAGAGTAGCCTAGTGCGTTTTGCTTGCTCTAGGGACTCGTCGAGGATCACATCTTTCTTCAAGGCTCTTTGTGAAGAACTCTGACCATCGCGCCGATGGTCTTCCTGCAGTACGTTTGACATCCCGAGAAATCCAGCCACTAACGGCTGTTGTCTATCGGTTGTCATTCATACGCATTACGTGTCCGGCCCACCTTATCTTCGAATGTTTCACGTACAGAGCAGCATCTTTGATTTTTGATGTTGACGCAGGTCGGAGCTTCGGATCCCATCCCTTACTTGTGTGTAACGGGATACACCTAGTATCGTCCTTCCGACTGCGCGTTCTGAGGTCTTTCATCCTGCTTACGCATCGACCAAGTTTTTGACGCATACGTTAGGGCAGGTACTACCGTTTGGTCGAAAAGGTGGGCACGGAGTCAGGTGTTCTTTGTTCTGTTCACTGCATCCTCGATGCTCTTGAAAGCTTCCCAAGCCGCTCGTTTCCTTCTGCTCAACTTTGGAGCTAAGTCATTTATCATTTTGATTTCCCTCTCTAGATAGATATAGTTGGAGCATTCGGAGATATTCGTTCCGTTGAGCGTGAATGCGGCATAAGTAAGAACGATGCCATCAGTAAAGCGAAGATGGTGTAACCATCGATTTCCACTCTTATATTATCCCATTCCAGTGTTCGCGCGACGTTCTGGAGGTTGGCGGTAAATAATTTTGGCGAAATGGTATCGCCCTGTCTTTGTCCTCTTCTGACGTTGATGTTAGTATCATTGTAGAATGATGACAACTTGGTTGTGAAATTTTTGTACATCTCACGAAAAACCTTTATATTTTGAGTATGGACTACCTGACTACTAAGGGCTTCTACGACAACTTCTATTTTAATTGAATCAAAGGCCTTCCTCAAATCAACGAATGTGAGACACAGCGGTCTTTTGTACTCTCGCATACTTTAATGAGTCGTGTTACCGTGTGGATGTGGTCCATCGCACTAAACCCTTTTCGGAACCCTGCTTGGTCACATGGCTGTCTTTCGTCTAGTGTTCTGTCAATTCTGTTTAGGATGACTCGTGTGAAAAGTTTGTAGACGACAGATAGAAAGCAGATTGTGCGATAGTTGCCGATGTCGTGTAGGTCACCCTTCTTGAACAATAACACGGTCTTGCTGGTCCTTCCACTTAGTAGGGTCCTTGCATTCAAGCAGGTAACGTGTGAAGAGCCTAGCCAGTGTGTTTACGAGGAGTAGCAGAAGGTTCCTCAGGTGTTCCGGTCTTATCCAATATGGACCTGGTGCTTTTCGATTTTTCACCGACGAAGTGGCATGTCGGATTTGGAGGGAGAACCGGTGGTGCAACGTATCCATCCTCCTTTATTTCATATGACGGAAGGTGGGCGTGGCTATCGAAGAGATCTGAGTAGTATTCGTGAATGATTTTCTCCATCGGCTTTCTGGCCGCTGTAACTGTTCTGTCTGGGCGCCGGAAAACAATTATTTTGGTCTTGCAATTGGCAAAGCTTCGGTGGTCTTTGCGAATGCTTTTCCCAGTCTCTGCAGCTTCGGGCATTACTGCTGCTCTTCTCTCTCTAAGATCTTCTTTTATCGCCTGTGTGCACTGTTTTGCAAGTTCGGACGTCTCTTGGTGGCTTTCGAACTCTCAGCTCTCATAGCGCTAACGTGAAGATGTTGAATGAGGCGATCGTATTCTTCGTCGTTGTTATCGACAGCGACATCTTCCCAACAGCCGACTTCCCGAATTGAAGAAGTCCCAGTTTACAGCGGTTCTGGGATTTCGGTTTGGAATTCAGCGGCTTTTTCTCCTTTACGCGAGAAATAGAATCTTGCACGAAGGAGACGCTGGTCTGATCCCATGTAGAATTTTGGGACAACAGCGACAACGATTAGGTAAACCTTTCTGTTTACTGTGATGTGGTCTATTTCGTTATGGTACTTTGCATTGGAAGACTCCCACGTCCAACGATGAAGGTGGAGCTTCTAGACATTTTTCTCCTACAGTAACCTAACCACATTCCCCGCCAAACTGCATGTTTTCACAAAGTTTCCTAAGAACACGACATAGATTCATAACTTATCCAGTTAAGAGCATAATCATAGTGCGTGTTTTGAAAAACTGCGGCGCAAGCTCATTATCTCGCCGTTTTTCGACATTCCTTTAAATCCTTTTCCATGTTTTCACGATGAAGTCGATTGCTTTGGTTTACCGATTAGTACCAGTCATTTTCTGGAGAGGAGCTACCAGATGTGATTTCAGGCTACTGTACTCGCATTCGGGATCTGAATCGAGAACGGATCGGCTTCATCTGATCGCCGAGTCAGCGTTTCGCAAAGGAAGACGCATTCCGTTTTGGATGTCATTCTCCATTATTCCGGTAAACGATAATCGACCTCACCTTCGCGGTAGTCACATTATTCAGGTGGGCACTGTTTTCATCGTAAAATCGAATTCGATCGAGCAAGTATCTTTTTAGATAGTAGAAAGAGGTGAACGTATCCTTTATCCTTATCTCCTGGACTGGGTCGATGACGATTCTGATGGTGTTCCCCTACAATTCAACTTCTATCAGCCAATTAAGGTTAGCTAAATGAGCCTAATTTCCTTTTTTTTGTTTCTGTCTTCTTACAGTACGTCATATCTATTGTTATTCCAGTGTTTATCATAGTTTCAGGATGCAGCCGTCTTGTCTACGGTTTCGCCGTACTTGCCGGTGACATTATTTTCTGAACAGGATCTTCGTCAGGGTCGAGTTATGTTGCGACATTTGGGACATAAGAATAACTTCACAGTGAGGTAGGTTGGAAGGAGTAAACATTCAATACATGGACAGCTTCAGCTGTTTAGATAGGCACCATCTACTTTGTGTGCTTGCTGTTTTGTTCTAAAAATAGTATACAGGCTCTTTTTGGTAGTGTCAGTGATGTTATTTCATCTGAAAATATGCTTTTCATATGGTAGAAGAATATGAAAGGCACATTCGCCACGAATACCACGTTTTTTTTAACTCGTTTGAAAGTTACTTAAAATAAAAGAGAAGTGAAGAGATTTCCATATCTTGTGGGCCTCCCAGTTACCCTGCAAAAAATAAGCAAGCGAGACTCTTCAGCAACCGCTGTACTTTCAGTGAGTTGTTATGTGGCTGTTTTCTTCTCAGTATATGGAAGCTTTCAGTTATACAGTAAGCGACCAGAAGCACATTGTGGATGGCTTGCTGCGAATTATCGCCTCCGATCCGTTCGTTCGTCTAACCGAAAGCCTTCTCGCGTATTGTTGTTTACCTGGAGACACACCAACTTTGCGTAAGCTTTAATGAATAGGAACAACTGTGAAGACTGGCAGTAACGCTAGTTATTTGCTTCGTTGTGGTTGTGAAAGTCAGCTTGTCCTCGCTGAGGTTTCTTGTCATACTGGAATGAACGGTTCGAGCTGCCAATTATTCATCGTCATGTTCATATGGTAGCCCTTCTGTAAAGGTCTTTATACCTCTATTTTGCAGTTGTCGAAGCTGCTAATCTATCGGTTGTTACGAATTTGGATGTTCGTCTTGAGGATATCGTCTATCACACTGAAACTGATAGCTTTGTAATGCAATATCAAAAATCAAGAAAACCCACTCGTACTTTTACCCAGAAGGTGGGGCACATCTTTTTTTTCTATACTTTACAAACGGCCTAAGCAAGTATTGATTTTTCGGGGAGTAGTTCTTTTATGAGCAGTTCATTTCCTTAGTTGAACATAGTGAATTACATAGACGAACACAACCAATCGTTTTCTGAAGAATCCTTTTTGCTATTCAGTTTTTTTCAATTTTTACTACTCATTGTTCTTTTCTTCAAGATTTGTTTATTTTATAATGACTTCCAGGACATCAATGTTGGAAAAATCTTCTACAATGTAGGTACGGCTAACAGGGAAGTATTGACAGTTCGAGTGGGTAATCAGAGTATTAAGGCGGAGGTCAGTCAATTGCTTTTTAAAACAGTTAAAAATCGCCAAACTCTTGTTAGCTTTGGTTTTCGAATGAATTTCTTAACTGGAGACCAAGAGAAGTACAAAGATGGTAGTCCTTTTAAGTTGTAAAATGCTGTGAAAAGAAGATAACATGCTGCTAATTAAAAAAATTGATCCAGTTTCACCTATTCTTCATGCGGAACCTAATAGAAGCCTTGGTGAGGTTCATTTCGGGAGATGTAAGTAGACGATGAGGCCTTCGTTATCCATTCAGAGAAATAGTGGTGTTGGTATGCAGAAAAAGCTTCTAGACAAAGTGATATCCGGAAGGAGAGACACGATATTAGGAAGACAAGGAACATAGAGAAGAAGGAACCCGCTTCAAATTTTTAGAATATTGGAGTCACTCTGGATGCTTTCAGATGCAAATCGTGCGTCGATCGCTTGGTGCCTCACTGGAGCTCCGTCGATCGTCGACGTTATCGCTTCCGGTGGGTGGTGTTGTGCCAATTGACTCCACTCACCTAGAAATCGGTGATGCAATCAGTTCTGCCGACAACCTCGTCTACAACGTCATCAAGCAACCACAAGAAGGCGAGCTGATCTTGGAACAAGGTAGTTCTGTTGAATAATTTTGTTATGGAATCTTCTTCTGTTAACGTTGTGATTTCGACACTAGCTTCAGCTTGACTAGGTTCATATTGCCGATTTGTTCCTCCACAGATCATGCATGTCGACGGACAATTGCTAGTAGCACCGTTAGGATAGGAAAACCTGCCTGAGAGAAGGGCAACGCAAGGACTTAGATTGGTGTGGTGGCTAACACGTGAGCGTAGGAAAGGGTAATCGCGGGTTCGAGGCCCACCTGAAGTTTCAGATTTTGCTTATATCTCAGCACTCTTATGGTTGTATTCTTCATCTATATGCCTATATCGAGCGTGTGGGGCGCAGTGGTCGAAGGCGCTATGCAACAAACACGTGGGATCGATCCCCGTGCCCATGGCTCACCAAGCCTTCCATCCCTCTGAGATGGGCAAATTGCTACCAGACTTATCTGCGAGGATAGCAGCACTGGTTCGATACATGGGTACGTTACCGCGAGTCATTGTAAAGGCCAGATATGCATTCAATCACCTCCAAACGATGCTTAGTGAAATATTTATTTATGCGATCTTATAAACTGATCTTCTTAAGCTGAGGCGAGGTTGGTACAGATCTTCGTTGTCGTTGTCGTTGTTTTTGATGTTATTGATCGATGGCTGACGTTTCGGCGACTTCGCAGAAATATATATATATATATATATATATATATCATATTGTATTGCTCCCTTACACTTTTATTGTTCTGTTTGGATACGAACATGGTTTTTTTTTCGTTTTTTTTTCCCAGTCATTTTGAGAACCTAGTAAGTGTAATGTTCATTTAGAAAACACCTCAAGGACACCTCGGCTGTCTGTGCAGCGTTTTACTCAGAGGGACGTTGATCTGGCACGTGTACAGTACGTTCACGGTGCCAGCGGTTCCGGTCGGGATACCATTCACTTCAACATTTCTTCACCACATATCACAAAAGGGCCCTATACCCTCTATGTGGAAATCTATGAGCATTACGTAGGTTTCACGGTGTGACGAATACACAACGTTTGTGAGATTACTAATAACGAATACGATGGAAGTTGGAAAAAGGGGTTAGAAGTATTTAGGATGTCGGTAGAAAGTTTAACTTTTATTTCATAAGTGGGAAAAAACTAAAGACAATGAGTCATTTTGAGAAATGCAGGAAACTAGCAAAACAACTACGCGTGTGAGTCATATGTGCTTCACATCGGCGTTAATGTTTTAATGTTTTCAATAAGTTGTGTCACCTCTATCCAATCAATTGTTGTTTTCTAAATATTAGCTTTGTATGAGACATTTATTTCTAAAACCGAGAGAAATAGAAGAAAATTTAGTGTTATTATTTATTAGCCCGGTCAAATTCAGCGTTAAATTCATCAAACCACTTCTTCCATCTCTTCTCCTTCATTTTTATTCTGGCGCATTTGATATGTTTATATTTAAGGTAAACGTGAAGTCATCACTGCTTCACGTTGTTGCTGGAACTTCGGCTATAGTTTCGAACAGTATACTGAATGTGACGTCGTCGGATAGAGAGGATTACGTGGTGAATGTTGTGGAAAAGCCGAATTATGGTTGGATCGTACTCGATTCATGGAGCATCAACAATATCAGTTCCATAGGTGAGGAGTGAATAGCTAGTCCGTTGAGAACCAGTGAAAGTCTCTGACGCTTGTTTCCTTACCCTTATGTACAATCACAACCAATATCTGAGAACTGCACATACCGTCTCTCACTGACGGTCTTAAAACATCGCCCATTCCAAAATGGGGTTTAGAAATCAGCATTGTCCGACTGAGATTACGTGGTGAACTTCCAGTTATCTGAAAGTAACTGCAACGATGTTTATATTCAGAAGAAAACAGAAACAGAAAAAAAGTGGAACGTGATCTAAAGATTCGCCACGATTCCGGGTTGCACTTAAAAGTAGATATTTACACGATACCTCTTCACAACTATCTTATACTTCTCGAAGTTTATCCCTGTGATTTCACTATACCGACAAATGCTTGAGTAGAAGTGCCGAGCTGACGATGATGAATTTCAGACGCATTCAGTGGTGCCGATCTTCGAGAGCGTCGAGTTGTGTACGTGTCCGACCGTGACTCGGCGGTCTCTCGTGACTCATTCACGGTGGTCGTCTGCATCTCCCATCGCACATGTACGTCACCTCAAATCGTCGACGTCATCTTTTCACAACGAAATGTACAAAGTGAGTTTCCACTGGTGAAGTTATTCGGCTCGATAACAATTAAAAAGTGGCCAACAACTTCATAATCCTCTCTAATCACCAAGTGTTCTAAAACGAAGTTCGCTTTGAGTATTTCAAATTCGAATCTTCAGTTGTTGCTCGTGTTTCTCCGATTGCGATTATGATTTCTGTAGTTTATGCTCGATACTTCCACAAAGTCTCACCAACTGGAGTTAAGCCGAATGCGCGTCTGCACTACAATTGTTTATACACCTTGTCACTCTTAGCGAGAGGTATTTACCTGTAGTATGAGCTATACAGGGGCACGTGTGGCGCAGTGGTCGGAGGTGCCCTGCAACACACACGTGGAATCGATACCCGCGTCCATGGCACACCAAACCTTCCATCCCTCCAGGGTCAGCTTATTGGTACCAGACTTGTCTGAGAGGATAGCAACACTGGCTGGATACATCGCTAGGCCTCCGCGAGTCATTGTAAAAGGCCAGATATGCATTCAATCACCTTCAAACGATGCTTAATGAAGTCGAATGCATGGCGCATCGCTCAGGGATTGATCAACGCCGAGAGCTTTATCCTTTGTCCTTTTACGAACTATGCAAAAAATTTCCAGCAAAAAGTCCGTTTTATGGTTCTTCTTACCGAAAACACATCACTTTCATAGTCGATTATTCTGCCGCCACTGGAACACATTCATCACTATCAATAGTTCTTTGGTACCTCAGCAACGCGGAACGCCATGTCTTTGTAGCACCTGCTTGTGCTTCTTCCTCTTTATGTGTACATTTGTTCGTTGTATAGATTTGTTTATGTCCTTTTCCACGTATTGTTTACATACCCGCGCATATGAGCCATCTCTAGAATCTCGTTTGAAGTAATGCGACATCTCGTCATATCCCTTGTGATCGTATATCCTCAAAAAGCTTTACTGAGTCGAATGTAGACAGCCTTCTCTTATTTTTCGGTGGTCAGGTGTGTTTCTCACGAAAAGGCTGTCTCGACTGAGTCGCTACCCTTGATTTTCGCTTTTTGTGGAGTACCTTTGTAGTACTCTACCTTTCATAAAGTGCAACTATACCTTGCTAAAGCTGTTGGTTAATGTTTTCATTCACCAAAGTCTGGTGTGTGCTCACAGCTCGATGAACAAAGTGTTTTCTCAAGACCGACTTTCTGTTAACCTCGGCATTGATTGATAATTCAATGTTTTTCTTCAATAAGCAGACACGAGGCTGTTATTAGAGAATTTATTAGGATACGATAGCTGACGATTCGGCGGTTTCGCCTTCTTCAGAGTCTGGAAAGGTCAAATTGAGATGCGATCTACTCAGCCAAACACTTTCATAACCCCAGCAGATAAAACTTAACAAATAAATTTGTATTCACATAAGAGACAGCTTCATTTAAACACCTACCGTTTATTTGTTGTAAGTATTTAAGTTAGTTGATGGATAGCAGCCGCACGGAGTAATACAGGGGGGATAACTGTGTCTCTGTCAGGTCACTGGATTAACCTGAGGTATGGCGCCAGGTTACAAGTGATTACAAGACACTTCTTGCTGTTCATTTTTGAATTTTTGGAATTGATCCAAAACGCTTCAAGAGTTTTACGCGCCGATGTTTTCGATTCCTGCATGAGGATAGTAACTCCTACTTCAAAGTCCTCCCCGTTATGTAAATGGATCCTGTGCGTGCCTAGTGCGGTATTTGGTTTATGTTTGCCGACTAGGTGCTCTTTTATGCGGACGCAGAGCGATCTACCCGTCTCGCCAATGTATTCGTCCCCGCACGTTTTACAAGAGATCAGATAGACTGTACCCGAACTCATGTAATAACAATCTCTACCGTTAGGGTTCCTGCATGAGGATAGTGACTCCTACAGTTCCTGGCAGTTTTCAGTTGTACACAGTCGGTCATATAGGCGGTTGCGAACTAGCTGGCGTCTTAGTGCCCGATGGTATCTCTATCACTCTAACGGAATTCTCTGGACCAGCCTTTATTAAGCAATGTTTTATGGCTGCACTTCTTCCATTTGAAATAGAGGGTGAGAGGAACGGAGCTTTGTGTTGGCTAGAATTATCGCTCTGAGGTGTGGTTTTTCCTCTATGCCTATGCCGAGAAGCTACAGTTTCGTAACCATTTCAAATGGCTATTTAGCGAGCCAGTTTCAAGGATTCTTCCCTCTACTCTCTGCGTGTGCACACGCTGGCGGCGGTTCGAAACATATTTCTTAAAAGCGCCCTTTTAGTGTGTGAGGGATAAGAGGAGAGGTAATGAACCACTATATTCTTACTGCTTGGCTTTCGGTACCATTTTGTGATGTAGCCGTTTTCGGATAGGTTGATTTAAACGTTTAGAAATGGAAGCCAGTTTTCTTTCGGTTTCTCACAGGTGAATTTTATGTACTCTGACTGTTCGTTCAATAACTCATAGCATTTGTCCATCTACTCTTGTGTGGAGCAGATGACAAAACGATCATCTATTTACCTACAGTAGAGCAATGGCTTGAGATCGATTACTGGTGCTTCCATTTTAGACATAAAGGCAACGGCGTGGTTTGGTGCCAGTCGCTGTCCCATTGCCAACCCTCTAATTTGAGCGTAATATTTCCCGGACCATCTGAAGATCGAGGAGTTTAAACAGACCTTTAAGAGGACCATAAGCTGCTGAATCGAATAGCCATACATGTTTATTGTTCCTTCGTGTTGTATAAGGAGCTCGCGGATGGCTTGCATAGCGGAGTCATTCGACACGTTCGTGCAAAGGGCGGTAACGTCGAACGACGCCATAACATACGCGCTTTTGGGACGTGCGTTGCGTAGACGGTCATGGGACATTTGGGTGTTCGTGAGATGGGCTGATATGTGCTTAAGCAACTGGTTGAGAATTAGGTTTATTAACCATGCAATTCTATCCGTAGGTCTGTCTACACAACCGATGATGGGTTTAACTTTAAAGGTGGAGGGGTCGGTAGACGCCAGATCATCAGCGGATGTTAACTTATGGCTCTTCATAAGTAAGCATAAGACGGGTCGTGTCGGCACTTCGATCTTAAGATGCGAAATGTCTGCTAGTTTTAAACCTGCTGCGCTTGCCATTTTGACCCATTCGTTGTCTAGTTTTCGATTTTGACTTCTGAATTCCTTTTCAATAGATGCGTGATAAAGAGATGCGTCTTCAAAATGTTCTTCCGTTATATCGACATATCTCAATTCATCGAGTCTATATAAAATAGTTATAATATCTATTTATTGTATTGTCTATTGTCTATTTATCTGTTGCCGATTTCATATCTCAATTCTAGCGCTGCTTCGGAGTCGAGCTTGGATCTCGTGCAGGCTGCACGCGATTCAACGCGAGGTTTCTTTAGAAATGGGTTGTGCTGGTGAGAAACTTTGACCCAATTCTAATAGCGAGCGCGCGTCATCAGGCAGAGTTATGCCTCCTAACCCGGTGACCCTTGACTTCTCAGGCACGTTATCGAGCATATTTTTTGTGCTATCGCTTTCGCAAGCGATTTTCCTTTGTTTAATTGAAGCTGGTTCTTACGAATGATTTAGTAAATTTTGAAACTTTCTGCTTAAGGTTACTTTAGCATTCGGCGTAATAGAATCGCAAATCAAAATTGACCCACTCACTATTCTCCTCCAAAGGGAATTCTTCAAATATTACACACAATAAGATCCCTTCTACTTGCACTTCAATTGCGCGTACATGGTGTCCTGTTTGCATCGAAGAGAGGCGCGTAGTAGTCGCGTCTCGATGTCCAGTACACTAGTTGGCTGTCCCTCGGTAGGCCGCATACATCGTGTAGTCGTTTTCGCTTGATGAAGTTCAGCACGACTCGGTGTTTCAGGCAGCGGTGGAAAAATAGTGCAGTTTGTCTACCTAAGACAATTTTTTGTCCTAGTGACAGGACTTCTTTTACAAGTCGGAGATCCTATGTATAACGAAAAGCAGCATAATTTGCCCTAATGGTAGAGACAGTGATTGTATAAGTTCGGGTACAGTCTATCTGATCTCTTGTAAAGTGTACGGGGACGAATACGTTGGCGAAGCGGGTAGACCGACCTGCGTCTGCGTAAGAGAACAACTAGTCGGTAAATCTAAATTAAAACCAAACTCCACTAGGCGCGCATAGGATGCAGGAGCACAATGGAGAAGATTTTAAAGTAGGAGTTACTTCTAAACCGACTTTCTCTAAACCTCGGTGTGACTAATCAATATGTATTCCTTTTTGATATGCTCGCACGAGGTTGATAAATATATTTAGTTACTATAGGAGTTACTATCCTCACGCAGGAATCGAAAACATTAGCGCTTAAAACTCTTGAAGCGTTTTGGATCAATTCCAAAAATTCAAAAATGAACCGCAAGGAGTGCCTTATCATCACGCGTGACCTGGCGCCATACCTCAGGTTAATCCAGTGACCTGACAGAGACACAGTTATCCCCCCTGTATTACTCCGTGCGGCTGCTATCCATCAACTAACTTAAATACTTACAACAAATAAACGGTAGGTGTTTAAATGAAGCTGTCTCTTATGTGAATACAAATTTATTTGTTAAGTTTTATCTGCTGGGGTTATGAAAGTGTTTGGCTGAGTAGATCGCATCTTAATTTGACCTTTCCAGGCTCTGAAGAAGGCGAAACCGCTGAATCGTCAGCTAGCGTATCCTAATAAAGTGTTTTCTTCCTTGTACTCGTACCAAAAGTAAAATCTACGGCTTAGGGAATACTACGCAGGCCGATATAAATAGCAGAATCAAGAATTGTGAAATATAATTCCGAACATTTGGGGTGTACTGGTTAGAAGCGCTCTGCAATACACATGGGTTCGAACCCGATCCCCAGGCTGATCAAGCCTTCCATCTCTCCGGTGTTGGCAAATTGGTACCAGACTTGTCTGGGAGGGTAGCAACACAGACTGAATCGTTAGGTCACCGCGAGTCATTACATAGGCCACATATGCAGTCAATCACCCTTAACATTGCTGAAGTTGAATGCATGGCACATCCCTCAGCTATTGATCAGCCCCACGAGCTCTATCCCTTTATAGGTCCACAACTTCTTCGCAACGAAATTCTCCGAGTTAGCGCTGAAAGGACTCCCATCACGAATGCTCATCTGGACACGGAGGTGCTGCATCAAAGATTTTGGCAACAACATAAAAAATCGTCTATAGCGAACACTTGTGAGCTTAAATACATTCAGGATCCGGACACACCATCGAGTGCGGTGTTCTTCTTAATATCACGTCCATCGAAAGGTATGGTGGTAAACGTGAACGATCCCTCAACACCCATCTACAACTTTTCGCAAAAGGAAATCGACGACTTGTCTGTTATCTACATACGACATGCGAGTTGGGTTTCCGTGATTCTTTTTTTTTCTACTTTTCCTTTTTCTGCAATACTTCCTCATATCCGGTGTTTGTGAAAACAAAATAAAAGTCATGGTTGATTTCGTTGAATGAAAGTCTGCAAACAAACAAGGATGTAGTCATTGGTACCTCAGGTGGACGATTCGTGAGGTGGCATGGCTTTGTCTGTTTGTGCCGGGTTCTCTCGTTGGTTTTGATGATACTTTCATTAAGGCTCCTAGTGCACGAATAGTTTCAGATGCATCTGGGTCTGGTGGGTTTTCGTTTTTGCTCTCGGATGGTCTTCACCAACTCGGACCCGAGTGGTTCTCAATCGAGAGTTGGAGAAGTTCTTCCCCGGTTCTGCAAGCGAACGCAAAACTACTAGCATCACCAAGAGCCAGTACCGTGATTGGTGTCGAACTGTTGAGAGCCAACATTCCCAATGTGAGCTTGATCGAATTTCTTAGATTCATCAAATGAATTATTCTTGATAAGTCATTGACTGAATGATAAAACTAGCATTGTTCAAACAATTCAACTAAACTCTAGCAGTGAGTCATGCTCTGTTCCACACTTTTTCTTAAATTTTGTTAAAAACTATGAATTACTTTATTAAGACTCGTCCAGAAGAGATTCTGTATTCCGTTTCCAAGCCTCCCAAGTATGGAAAGCTGGTCGTGGACTCCCAGGAATCGGATAAATTCAGTCAACTTGATGTGAATTGATTTTTCGTCTTCCTTCTCACTATTATTGCCATTCATTATTATTCATTGAATAGAAAATATGACTTGTTAATAGTGGTGAGATCATGCTTGCTTGTTCACATGTCGAGCAGAGGAGGAATTCTTTGAATAAGAAAAGGGCACCAGCTTCTCATCTTAACGTTATTTCATTTGAAGATTAACCGGAACCGCGTTGTCTACAAAAACGAAGATTTTCCACAAAAAGAATGGACCAGGAAGGACTCGTTTCACTTTGTACTTCAGAAAAATGGTTCAGATCATCCAATCGAAGAGGAATTCAGGTGAGTATTATATTCAGAATTTGAGTTCACGAGCCCAAACGGAGCCACATTTCTTAAGGTTTCGCATCTCATCCACGTACGCTGCCTTGCATGATCCTACTGACAACTATGTGAAGGTGTCGCCTCTGTACACCTCGAAGGGCAGGTTTTTGTATTTTGTGAACGTTTTCTCAGTTTTGTTAAGATATCAATAAGCACCAAGTAACGACTACAAGGACCGCCCATTAGTGCTTGATTGATCACTGCACGGTGAAGACTCGACCTATCTACGGGGTTTAAAGGCTGACCTTTCAGGCAGTGACCAATCACATGTGAAGAACATCCATTCATGTCATTCTCAGAAATATCCTCATTTCTTCTTACCTTTTGTAACAAATTGAGTTCTGAAGAATAATTTGTGGGTGTAAAGAATGTTATGAAGTCTTCCTATTGCTAGCAACGCTTTTTTAAAAATGGTTACTTAAATATTTAGGCTAAACATTTTACATATTACATCGTTGTCCTTATTTTTCACTGCCTCTGTCTTCTTCAAATATTCCTACACTGAACTATGGGAATTAGACTATACATAACATTAGGCGTTTCCACTAAAGTTTCTTTATTGTAGGAGGGTCAGTGACTCTAACTACAACTCAGCTCGATGCCTCCGCCCTCGCATTGGCAGTGGAAAACGAGGTGACCATTGGAAATGTTCATTTTTTTATTCAGACAAATTCATATGTGGACTCTGTGATCTCACTGCGTATAATGAACATTGATAGAACTCCAGGGCTACAGTAAGAAGCTCGGTGTGGCACTTTGTAAGCACGGGAGAAAATATGAAAAACAATGAATTGAAAAGGAGTGAAGAATAGGAATTTTTCATATTTATTTAAATGGTCCATAAATTAGCTTTGTTGATGGTACTTCAAATTATTTCCCGTGAAGCTACAGAACTCGTCTCCAAGTAATGGATGCGGATTATGTGCTGAGTTCTCCCATCTACATTCCCTAAGTTGATGGTGATTCAGTAGATGAATTTCTTGTTTCTGTTATTCCTAACTTATTCTTAACCCTTTTATTTACTTTTTTAATGGCAGGTTTATGTTGCGAAATATAACTTGTATGTAATGCTGAGATATTTGCAAAACTCCGGACCGCAGGTGTATGCGGTGGGGAACGAACGCCCGCTATTGTCCTTTCCGGGGAGTGGCGCACTTCACCACCACACCATCCGGGTCCTTCGTTCCGCCTGTCCCTCAGCTAGTTCTATCGATCTTTTTCCGCATGGTGTGGTGGTGAACGCGTTACTTCCCGGAAAGGACAATAGCGCGTTCGTTCCCCACCGTATACACCTGCGGTCCGGAGTTTTGCAAATATCTCAGCATTATATACGGATTCCTAACTTGTTTTTATATGCTCTATCTACGAAGGCATATGCATGCGTACGTTGTTGTACATGGTTGTATGTAGATTCCTTTAAACGACTAACGACACGAATGAGGTATTTGCTGTTGAAAAGTTATAGATTAACACTGGCTTTGACAGCTTTCGTTGTCTGATCAACGAGATCAAGATATGACGAACACGAGACTGATGTCGTATCTTTCGCAAAACTCCGGACCGCAGGTGTCTGCGGTGTGAAGCTGAAGCGAACACGCTATTACCTTTTGCGGACGACTAAGCTGAGAGACAAGCGAAGCAAAAGACTCCCATGGTACGGTGGTGAGGGCGTTGGCCTCCGGAAAGGCTAATAGTGCGTTCGTTCCTCACCGCAAGCACTTGCGGTTCGGAGTTTTGCAAATGTCATCATTTGCATCACTGTGGTTGTACTTCGCATCACACCCTGTCGTGAAAAATGATAGTAGGCGGCCACTAGAAGTTAGCATTGGATTTCAAAATATTTGTTTACTTAAATGAACTTTAAAAAAGTTTTTGACTTAATGGAGCGGTTCAGCCACCGGTCAAAAGTGTTCATGGAAGCTGTGGAAAGCGAGGGCATCTTTACTTATCAAATAAGGTTCTTTGTTGAGGTATATGAAGGTTTTGCAACCAGGATATATTCGTATCACAATGGGATTCTCGTGGAAGATTCAACGATGTGATATCATTTCTGCAAAATTATTTACACTTTTGAGAACGTCATACTGAAAGTCGAAAGGTATGTGGGAGTGATATTTGGCGAGCAATGCTGTCCTTGAAACCCCAAGCACTAAGCAAACAATTGGCCACCGCCTTTGGTTCTCAAGGAAATGATTTCGTCGGGTAAAATATTCTTCTTTTTATGAAAAAGAAAAATGAAAGTGATCGGACCACGGCCATCCGCTATTCCTGCTCTAAAAGTTGTATGATTATCATCTCACACTTACATTAGCCATAGTAAATCATTAGGTAGCTAAGAGCATTCTCGGTTACTTGCAGCAGAAGCAAAAATTTACTATTTTTTTCTGTAATTCGTTTTCTTAGAGTTTCCAATTTTTCAGGAGTTGATCGTTGACGTTTCCATGCTTCCACGCCATGGTGAACTTGTATTCCTTGATGGCACTGCCACCTCCATCACTTGGCTTGATTTCAAGTTAGAACCAAAGCTTATATACAAACATGGAGTGAGTTAGAAATGGTTATGACAGCCTCTTTTTCGTCGATTCTTTTGCTTTGTCAATTCCAATCAATTCCTCACTCAGGGTGAGGAACCACGTAGTGACTCAATCACCTTCTTTATATATCCAGCCAGTGAAAGAACTCGTCGTTCTAGTCGATTGCGAGTAACTGTATTAATCCATATCAATTCCTTACGGGATCCACTGGTCCAAGTGAGTGAAATTTGTGCCAAATTTGACATGTTGATTTTGCGGCCTATTTTGGTATGAAAATACATGGAAAAGAAAAGCTACATAAGAAAGAGCAATGACGTCACTTGTCATAAAATAAGTTTACAATTTCAAGACCGAAGGTGAAAGCCGTCAAATATTTATATCCTCATATTTCTACAGTGAAGTCAGTGGAACTATATGAAATTTTTTTTGAGCCGCTGTTAAACGTGTGTCCTTCGAGCTACCGTACCCCACAGGGCTTAGAGGCATATCATTATCATCATGGTTTGAAGTGAACCTGCTGAAGTGAATATGCACAGTCAACTCTTGGGACCGTTGAGCTCGTTCATCACAAAAATTCGTTGAGGATTTTCAGATCTCTCAGTCCCAATTTCTATTTTGGTATACTAAAAAAAGGGTTAAAAATGAGCTATTGGGTTCCACTATTTCAAATGAATAGTTCGTTGAGTCACATGAGGTAGAACTTTGATTAAGATTTGTTTGAAGCTTAGATAATTCCTTAATTGTTGAAGGTATCGAGGTTCCCGACGTCGATTTCCGTAAGGAATTCTGGCGTGGTGTCACTGTCGTCACAGTTTTTCTTCGCCTCACATCCGCACGTACCACCTCAGTCCATCGTCTATGAGCTGGTGCATCCCGGATCGGCACTTACCGAGATTCGCGTTAGTGGACAGAAGAGGAATATGTTCAGCCAGCAACAGGTAGACATTGACAATTTTTCAGAGGACAACAAACAGCTACAAGAATTGCCTCAGGAAAATGGGTTGTTCGGGAGTTCATTCAAGATTTGTGCCAAAGTTGCATCCTTAACAAATTTCAAAGGTTAGAATTTTAGAGTCAAAAAAGCAATTTCGAAAAATCTGCTTTTGTGAACTCAAAGTCGGACGTAGTACTAACTGCTCAAAGCGTCAATAATCTATGGAGCGAAGGAGGTGTTAACAAATTCGACGATCGCTTGAAAAATTTCATTGTGACGTGTTCGGCGTTGAACTTGAGGAAGGTCGCAGCGGTCTCTCTGTTATTAACGATAATGAATTGATGGCTATCGTTGGAACAGATACACACAGAATTGTCCAGAAACTTTCAGAAGAACTCAGTGTAAGCATCTGAACTCAGTGCAACAGAACAGCAGAACTCAGTGCATCTCAATTGTTTTGGAGCACCTAAAGGAAATGGGGAAGCCGAAGAAACTCGACAGACGGATACCGTCGTAGCGCGTGGCCACATGTTGCTGGGCTACGAAACTCTCCCTCATCTATCATATCATAGAATCTCGCTTACAGACTACCACTTCTTCAATCATATCGGCGATATTTTATCATATAAAAAATGTCAGAAATACTTCAGAAACTAGGCCCAGATAGAAGTTGCCCTCAACGACCTCATCGCATCTAGAACTCCAGAGTTTTCTGCAAACAGTACAGTTATGGATTTCTAATTAGGAAAAATATGTAACTTTTAGTGATCCTTATGTCAGTCAATAACATTTGTTCCGAGCTGATATATGCCACTTTAAAGACACATTTTGAAATGGTCTATTAATTTCCGAACAACCTAGTACAACTCTTCGTTGCTAGAACGTTAAGAACAGCTACAAAGTTGCTGGGATATTTGCAAAATTCCGGACCGCAGGTGTCTCCGGTGGGGAACGAACGTGTTATTACCCTTTCCGGGGGCTAACACGTTCACCACCAGTTAAGGACAACACTGGTTTCTCATAGTCTTTAAAAGAGAAGATTCTCTATAGTTGCATAATAGTTAAAAGATTACATGAATTCTTCTTTAATCTTATGGTTCTCTTTAGACTGAGAGCTTTAGAATTTAGCTTTAGACTTTAGACAGTGCTATACAGCTCCTTTTTTGGATTATTCTTGAGTTTGACTCTTTAGTCCACCACGCTAATGTCCATTTCCGAACTTATCCGTTTCATTCTATCTTGAACCCTTCAAAATGAGGGACTTAACATTTTGTGTTTGTGTAAAATTGTTACAGATTAACGAAGGTGTGGTGTCGATCGGTCATGTACCGTCGTCGTCGATGTCCATGTCGTCATACGACGTCGTCGTGTTCTCCGTCGAAGGTCATTCACGTGCACTTATCGTCAGAATTAAGCCTTTAGATTTGGCATTAGAAAACCATACAGTTATCGAATATCCACAAGGGAAAACCTATGTGGTGTTGAATAGGTGAGCAGTTTTTCATTTTCAATCGGACTTAGACCTTTTAGCTGTAAAAGCCAAATACTCGGGTTCAGGACTCATCTAAGCGCTTACTCGAACGGCGATCGGTCTACCATAACTTACAAGGTTAGAAATAGTTACTGCTAAAAATTTTCTATTAGCAGTTTTCTTACAGACAAAAGCGAAAGTGTGATTCAAGAGATTTTCAGATCACGAGTGGTCCTGAAAATGGTACATTCTATTGGGTGGCTGGTGAGAAAGAAGCAAAACACTTCACGCAGAAAGATATCGATGAAGGAAAAATCCTTTATGCTCAACTCAACATGAACTCTTACAAGGTCGAGAAGAGCTATACTTATATCGAACTATAAACTATACAACTATACATAGCTTTGGAAAGAACTTTTCACTTAGACCCTTGTGGGTTCTTTTTGAACTACTAGTTCAAAAACTCATAAGGATAAGATTTAGTGGGAGCAACAACAAAAAGTGTATCCATTCGTATTTATGGCTAAGTATATATTAGAGGACTAGTTACGTTTGTATAGAATTAAAGTGCATTCATGTTTTTGTCATTTCAGGATAGCTTTGAGTTCTTATTAGCGAATACTGAAAAAGGCGTGGTACGTAACCGATCGGAGATCTCAGTTCGACCACTGGTGACCGCTCAACCTGTAATCGTCGAGACGAACAGTGTCGTCCCGTTGACCGCCAGCCAACTGAACGCCAGTGCCTTACAGGTTCTCTGGCATTTAATGAGTATACGGTGCAAAAATAAATTTGTAAACCCTTTTTTCTGTCCGTTTTTTCTCCTAACCTTGATTCTTAAAGAAGTTGTGTACTGTTCGAATGGTCTGCGACGTCGCCTTTTCAATCGTATCTCCTTTGTTATAGATTTGCCCATTATAATAAGTGTCGATTTAACCTGCTACTTCACCTTCAGTGGGGTCGCTTTCCTTATCGCAGGAATCGCTGATCACTGCCACTAGAGGGAATTCTGCCATTTTAAAAGAGCAACGGATTTTAAGATTCTAATGAAAACCACGCTTAACAAGCTCTGAATAGATGAATGAGCAGAAAAGACAGTAGATCCTCGAAGCTTAACCGAATCTAGGCACAACTCACGACCACCTTCACGCATGACGACTGCAAGAGAACAGAAGGAGCCCTGGCAGTGGTTGTACTTGGTGGTAGTTTGATTCGAACATGGTGGGCCGTGTGAATCTCATACCACTATCTTTTAAAAAACCGGAGCTGCTAGCACAGATATTTGATTTTGGTTACGAACACAACCGCCCAATGTGTAGGTGACCATCCTAGGAGATCCTCGCATCCTCGTTGATTTCTCTCTACAGCTCTTTTCGCCCACCTACCCTTCATCTCATTATATGACCGGCCCATCTGTGTTTCGCAGTCGATGTCTGTTCTCCTAGATCGCGAAGATGGGATAGACTTCGAAGATCAGAGTTTTGCATTTCGGCTAGATATTGTGTGTGCCTGTCATATTCCAGAACACACCTTTCAAGCGCTCTGTAGGTAGTGCGCACTATTGTAGAACTATCGGCCTGCTGCTGCTACTGTAACAGCTGCAAGGCACAGCACTGGATGTACTATTAGATCGAAAAGGTGCTTGTGGGTTTTTGGGTCCTTTAGTTGATCTTCGGTTGTTCCTTCATTGACGAACTTGTATGCGGTTCAGGCTGCTTTCCTTCTTTTCTGTAATTCCTCCTTCACCGTGTTCCCCATGCTCATGGAACGTCCAAAACACACATGCGAGGTGGTCTCTGTAATCAGCGAACCAACCAATTCGATCTATTGTCTTTCGCATCATGACATTTGCATGAACTGGATCTTCTGATTTGTGCGTACTCCGATCCTTTTTCCCGCTTCATTGAGCTCATCGATCGTCGCCTCTGCTTCATTACTACTTCACAACTCGAGGAGATAATGATATCATCAGCGAAACGAGAATTTAGTAGGAATTCGCATCAATACGTATTTCTTTCCCATTCCAATCGTGTGTTTTCATCTATCCACTGCAATGCGGCAGTAAACAGCTTTGGCGAGATGATGTCGCCTTAAAGATTTCCTTCTTTTATGGGTAGTCATTAGCTAGTGGAAAAGCTGTATTTTTGTGCTGCAGTTTCGGTAGCTGTGAGCCAGAGCTCCTATGCAGCGAGGGTCCACTCTTTGATCGTCGAGCCCCGATAAGACTGCATTGGTTTCGACGTTCCCAAGAGTTTTTTCATGGTCGACAAAAAACTAGGGAGAGCTGTTAGTCCCGACAAGCTCCGGTTTGGATTTAGTTCGCGCAGCAAAACCGTTATTGAAACCCTGCTTGCTCATCTTGTTGTGCCTCATTCAATGTCCTTGATATGCGCGACAGGATAGTCTTCGTGAAGCGCTTATAGAATACACTCTTTAGACATAGCGAGAGATAACTATGAAGATTCCTTCAGTCACCGTTCATGGGTGTGGTGACCGTAGGCGAGGTCCTTCACTGGTCTGGGATTTTCTTTTTCTGAAAAGAAATCATGTTGGTTGCGAGAGGTACATGTAAATTGTTGTTTCCGCTTCTAAGGAAGTCGGCGGTGATATTATCAGGTCTTGGAGCTGTGTCTTCCACACTTTCAGTCGCAACTCGAACCTCTGACTGAAGAATTCCAGGTGGTTTTTCTCCAGCGGGATTTTAGAGTCTGGGACGAGGATTGGTTTTGGAACGTCAAATATTGGTGTAGAACTTCTTCATCATTAGTTCCATATCAATGGAGGGAAATTTTGGTGTTCCCAACCTAGTGGTAATGAAGGTGCTCTCTGACGTTCTTTCTTGAGCGACTGAGACGAGTTCGGCGCAACTTCTAAGCCATTCGACGAGCTGCTCGTAGTTTTCGCTCTGGTATTCTTCATCTGCCAGCCACGTTTAAGTAGGATTTCGTTTAATTTGTCCTCATCATTTAATCGTTTAACCTTCGACGATCAAATAGAAAAATTGTTAACTTTTTATTTACTGCCTTTTATTATTTTTCGCGGTGAGGTACAATGTGAAATGAACTTGAACTCCAGGGTAGATCGAACGACGACTACCCTCTCCGTGGGCTCACATGTTACACACTGCACCACTGAAGCTCTTGCTTTGCATTTTTCTCAGCTAGTTTTCTACCCAACGGCGCCATCAACAATCACCCGTCGACGTATAGATTTGTGTTATCACAAACTAACAGATTCTGATGGTCATTTTTTGCAAATCCTCTACAAGAGACTGCAAGAAGTAGGTTAACTTGGTGAAAATTACAAGGGGATCAGAGGATTGGAAAAAACGCTTCGATACCGTTGTTGAATTCCTTAGGAACTTTAATAAAAGTGGAAAAATAAGTTCTGAAAAACTACGATTGAAAACTAAAATTACGTTTTCGGAGGGACAGTGGAGAGCATTTCTGATCAAAATGAGTTATTCCATCTTTAAAACTGTACTATAGTTTTTACTAGGGATCTACACCTCGGTTCCTCATCACATCAACTCCGAAATACGGAAGAATTTCACTTGATCAGCTTTCGAATCATTCTGTTCATTTCTTCACATTTCCTGATATCCTACGCGGTCGAGTTTATTATCAGGCGTTTAGTACAGACAATGAGGTAAGTGGTTATTCGCGTGTTTTTGTAATCGTGGAAAACAAAATTAGATAGAAAATTCGAAAAAAAACGTGTAATTTAGAAAACAAACATCATTGGAAAATGCTACTATGCAAAGCTTACATATCGATTGAATCGCTTCATAAGTCAAAATGCCTTTTTTCGGTTTCACTAATCGTCTCACCACTGTCATTCCCATACATAGTACTTGGAACTTTTACTACACATTGTCCTTTAATCGATGAAGTAATAATTAGAGGTAATACATTCTCAACTGTGACTTATTAAGGGCGCATGTAGCGCACTGGTCGTGGGTGCTCTGCAGTATACAGATCCCCTCGCCCAACCCGAGGCCCTAAACCTTCCATCCCTCTCTGGTCGGCGAATTGCTACCGAACTTGTCTGGGAGGATAGCAGTACTGGCTGGATACATCGGTAGGCCACCGCGAGTCATTCTATAGGTCAAATATGCATTCATTCACCTCCAACGATGCTCAATGAAGTCGAATACATGGCGCATCCCTCAGGGATTGAGCACCACAATCCATTTTTTTGGTTTGGAGATTGGGATTTGGTAGCAACACTGGAAGCTTTATCCTTTATCCTTTAACTGTGACTTATTAAGCTACCGGCACCGTAACGATGACTGTTTTTCGAACACAATTTGTCTAGATGAGATGAAGCTAGTTCTTGCTTCTACCAGTTTATATGTTCATTAGCTGATTTGTTTCTAGACTGTCTTACAGGTCACCGAAAATATTGAACTAGAAGTACGTGCCGACAGCGTGCAGCCGGCTCGTCTTGTGCTACCGATCACCATTATTCCAAATGACGGTGAAGTACACGAACCAACCCGTACGGATGAGGCGGATACCGATGAAGCCGAAGAGGCTCATGTTGAAAGGCCGCATTTCTCCCGAATTCGGGATCAAGTACTGGTCTGTTCCCATTGATACACTGTTATATTGACCCACAACTTGTAACGAAATAGCGGCGGAATGTAGCGGTTCAGATTGATGTAGAATAATAGCAACGCGAGTCTTTTGGCTGCAGTGTTGATCTACCGACCTCAAACTTGGGTAATTAAACCTTCAATACATAAATACAACATTGATAGCATAATAGTAACGATAGAGAAGTAATGGTAGGGGAATGATGCGAGTTAAAGCTCTGAGGTGCTAAGGATAGTGAAGTGAGGCTTACAACGAAACAATGGCATTCAAACATTATTATACCATTAATAACAATAATAATGAGATTACAACGAAGTAGCCGTTGGTTAGCCGTGAGCGATGCCGCACCGCGTCTATCCACGGCCGGTGCGGCGGCTGAGGGAGACAGTATGCTGAAGCGGAGAGGGTTACAGACTAGCCCTGCTTCGGCTGAGCTGAGATTTCAGCATTATAGCGATGAGGTGCATTTTAGTGGATCGATGGGGACAGTAAGTTACATGAGCGTTGACGGTGCTATGGGCAGTGAATGATGAGTCATCTACGGAACACAGCCAAGCGGCTGGTCTTGGATAACGCTGTGTCAGCATCGTGAACTTTGAGCATCGATGGGTGCCACCATTGCCTAAGAGTCTATGATAATGGTTGAAACTGATAAGCCTATACCGGCTTAACAGAATACATAGCATAAGTTTGCCGCTCAGCGGCATTGTACGCATTGCGTACATTATGAGAGAAATGGTACATGCCACTGATGGCGTTGCAAACAGAACGCATTTGGAAACACCCGCCACTACTGACATCGCACCGTAGACAAGTTAAGAAACAATATACAATAATCTACTGATTACTGAATGTTAATGTGTGAATGAATGTGAATGAATGTGAATGAATGTGAATGAATGTGAATGAATGTAAAAGAATGAGAAAGTTGAGGTGATTGAGGATGATTAGGAATGATATTGTGAGGAGCGGATTATCCGCGCTACCGATCGAGTGTAAGGTGACTGATGGTATATCTCCGCCGTCGAAGGCACCTGGCTTATATTGGCTGCGGGAGCTGCGTGCGTATGAAATCGCGGCTAACCTGAATTGTTGATCCTGGACCGCAGTAGACTGTACCTAACTGCCTGAAATATCAAACGTCATTGGCTTCGTTGTTTCGCAAGGATGTAGTAAACTGTTCCACTGTTACGCCTCCTTCGGATAAGCTATCGTTGGTGTGCTACTGAAGTCAAACCTGAATCGCTATTAAGCCTGAAACACTGAACATGATTGATCGAGAAGATTACAAAAGTTACATTGCGGTGCTTGATGTGCGACTGCGAGGCGGCCATATATGAACATCAAATACTTAACAATCATGGACCATCGACTCGGATCACCGGTTCTGAGGAAGACGAAGACGTCGAAACGTTAGCCGAAAATAAATATATTTATCAACCTCGTACAAGCTTATCAAGAAAGAATGCATATTGATTAGTCACACTGAGGTTCAGGGAAAGTCGGTTTCGAAATATCAAATACTATTGTCTAGGAAGATAGAGAACTTTTCCATAGAAAAGTTCTCTATACAAGTATTGTCTTATAATCGTTTTTTTTCATCTTCTCATTTTTTCTCATTAATATTTATTCGCATTCGTATTTTGGACGTATGTTTGTGATTTCGTTGTGCCATTTTCGGAAATAGAATCCTACGCTCCACACTTTTAGGTTATCATCCTGTTATCACTGTTGACTTTTACCGTGTTCGTACTGGTGTGTCGTCATCGAAGGAAGTGCAAATCTAGTACACTATCGTCTCCTGCACCACAGACTCCATCACCGAATACATCACTTTTAGAAAAACCCGATCTGCTTGGTAGGATCTTCGATTTCGTACTGATAATCAAAGTTTCCTAAAAGCGTAAATTTGAAGTCGCTTAAACGTAGAAATGTTCTGCGGTTTATGCTGGGGGCGCTTTTTCATTGAGGTCAACAAGTTTTCTTTGTTTTAGTCTTTTCTCTCTCTTTCATTTGCTCCTTGCTTCATATACCGTGACCCAACTCGGAATTTTCGCCCATAATTTATCTCCTTTTACCCAAAAGTTTTGTCCTGAACTTGTACTTCTGCACCTTTTATTGTCTTCTGGTTAGAAATTAAGCAAATTTAGACCATACAATACTACAAGACATCAAAGTGTCTTTACGGTCTTTATAAGGAAATATTCCATAAACTGGATGCTTCAATCAATAAAATTTTTTCAATAGATGTTTCTTCTGCCCATCTTCTTTTATCATTTAGGTGGCGATAATTAACGGCAGAACTTTATCTTGTATTGCTTGTTGAATGCAACCATAGTGACGCTGAGATATTTGCAAAACTTAGACCATAGGCCATATCCACATGAACCCCAAGGAAGGGTAACCAGGAGTTCGAATCTAGATTCTGGACCAAGGTCTAACTTCTGCAAATCTCTAGGCATCGTTCTGGTTGTATTTCACATAATACCTTGCCGTGAAGAAAAACAATAGGTACTAAACATAAACTTAAACATTGTATTGTTTGGTCTTTTGACAAATGTCAGGTTTTTTAGAACATTTGAGCACTTTCTTAAAATCATGACTCCATTCATTACTGTGTCCACTATAGAACTATCTTGGTTCGATGAGAAACCATCGATAATTGTTTAGTCGGAATAAAAGGAAAATAATAGAAGTAACTTTGAATGAATTTCCTCCAATATTTCTTCTCTTGAGTTCAGGCTCAACCGTGTTCGCATCGGTCGGCAAATCGGACATTCCACGACAACCGATGAAAACATTCGAACGGAAGGTGATTACACCACTCAGCAAACGGTTAGTTCGCCAAATTTGATTTTGATACGTTGGACGGAGTACGCTCTCACTCGCTGATATCACCTTTCTCGTACCACCATTCTCCGTTGATCGCGCAGCTGCGAGTAATCTGCTTTAAAATTGGTTCACTGGGAATCGTCAGGGATAATTTTGCTCTTCCGGAGGCCGGAATTCAGGATCTGGACAAGTTACAGCTTCATCAGAGCGGCACTGGTCTCACTATTACTACGAAATAAATGTGATGGAGTTTCTTCTATTCTACAAAACCATCATGCTTTCGGTGTGGAATACTGCCCTATTCATTGGAATGCAAAAATTTTTGGTGGTCCTCTTGTGCTTACGAATCTATCTGTCTGTTTTAAAGGTTCATAGTTCATATTCACGAATTCTGCATAAATGACAAGATTTTTGTTGGTTAGCATGTAACCGTTTGACTGAGCAAGCTCGTTTTGTTCTGGACTCCCGTGCTAATCCTGCGAAGGCGTGCTCAGATGGAGACAGACCCACAGCCGCTATTACTACCACTATTGTCGATCAAAGCGTGTCTGACATTTTGCGATTCGTTTTCTTCGAGGATAGTAGCGAATTTTGGCATTAGCGAATCACAAAGGGGCTTCTTGATGAAAACATGGAAGTCATTCTTAGTTCAAGAGGACCAACTATGGAGATGGGCGGTGTACCTCGTATCTCGGCATTCAGAAATATCCATCGGTCATCTCGTAGCGGTGAACCACAATGCTGTTGCACATACTTTGGAAGTTATTAAAATAGTGCAGATACAAAGTTGACAATAATTTAATATTGTCCGATAAGCAAAAGTTTTGATATATTTTCAGAAGAGTAACATAACTTTAGGCGCGGATAGCGCTGTGGTCGCAGGCGCCTTGTAATACACATGGGATCGATCCCACCCCCAAGGCTCACCAGGCATTCCCTTCTTCCGGGGTAAGCAGATGGGTGCCGGACTTGTCTGAGAGGATAGCAGCACTTGCTCTATACATCGGTGGGCCACTGCGAGTCATTGTTAAGGCCAGATATGCATTCAATCACCTCCAACGATGCTTAATGAAGTCGAATGTATGGTGCATCCTTCAAGAATTGATCAGCGTCGAGAACTCTATGCTTTTATTATCTTTAATGTAACTTTAAGTGCTATTGCCAAAAAAATCGAAATCAGTGACAAACCATTCATATTCAGATAGAATATTCACCATTTAGGCGGCACCAACCCACACTTGATTACGCTGGTTTGGCGACCGACACACCTCCACCGATGCCGCTTTTCAAGCAAGTGACCGCTCAACGATCGGATGCCCAGCATTGGGTGTAAACAAGGTTATCCCAAAAGCGTTGAGCGTCTGAGAACTACCGTTCGATTCAAATAATCTCCTTTATATTCTGGAAGCTGTCGCGTAGGAACTTACATTGGAATTCGTAAATCGACTGCTAATGTGACAAGCTACGCGGTGGCGTCGCGGTCGCATGGTGGTCGCGTTGTGTTAATACAATCACTGAGTGCCTTTCGATCTTCTGTTATTACCAGTACTAGCCTTTTTTCTTTCAACTTCTCGCACACGAGAAACTCTTTGTAAATGTGACGCGGAAAGAAATGCCTAGCGTCGATTTTGTGTTCATGGATATCATCAATGTTGTGATACAGCCCGTCTATCCGTAATCCGGACGGGATTCGCCGCGAATATTTCTAAACGAAGCATTCCTCCATTTTCTCTTTCATTTTAGTCTTTTCATGCCGTATAGCCTTGTATGCTTCAAACTAATTTTAAGAAAATTGGACACCTACGGAACTCTATAAAGGTATTAAAATTTCTGTCAAACGTTTCCGAAAAACTTTCTTCTACAGGGAAGACCGAGTTCGACTCAGTAACCAGACACTCATGTGAGTCGAATCATCTGTTGTTTGTTGATCTTCCTTATCAAACTTATCAGACCTGGGACAAGCAGTAATCTAAGTATCTCACGAGAAATTAGCTTACGATAGTTGACAGTGATCAGAGTTAGTCAAAAGTGAAGCTCAGAGAAGAACGTCTCTATTTTCTACATGATTAATGAGTTATCACTACACTGACAACGCTCTAATTTCCCACCAAGGCGTCAAATTGGATACGTCAAAGTGGTGAACGTAAACAATTTCCACCTTGGTACATGAACGTCCGGTTCTCACTGTCTGTGCGGGCTCCAGCAAAATCTTCATTTTTCGAAGATTTGCTGCTCAAGCCATTGTGGTTCCCTGGAATCCCGATATCAACATGGCCAAGGTCTCCCCCAGGTTTTCACCACCACAGGTAGTCGCAGCCCTTGTGGATCAGAGGGAGATTTGCCACTATGCGACTTTGATACCAGGACGGTGGGGGATCCTGGTATTTCCACCTAATGGAGCTTTTCCATCACTGGCACCGATAAGATATGCGGTAGCTCCTCAGAAAGCAATAATGCTTCGATTGTCTTTCTGCACAGAATAAAACGACAATCATGAATATTTGTACATTTATTAATAACAATATGTATATAACTGAAATGCCGATGTTGAACACTGGACACCTGACGGCGAAGATCATAAAACTGTACAGGATTTGAATATAATCTAACAGTAGTTGTGAAAACTGTGGGAAAACCTACGGGGAACAGCCGTACGTAACTTACGTAGTAAGTACATAAGTACGTACGTAACATCCGAAAGCGGCGGTAAGGGTGATGGGTCTGCCCTAGTGATGGAGGGTGCTGGATATCGAACCGCCAGTGATTTAGCTGAGTCTGAAAATTCGGCTACATAGGGACATTATTGGTATTCTATTGTTCATTACTCATTTCTGTTGACACAAGTTTTCCAGAAGATGGAATGCGTAGCAAATTGACAATTTGCAAACAAATTGATTTGGCTCATTTGCGGTTGTAAAGGAAGTAACAAAACTAAGATGTGCTTCAGATGACCAGGATATGTCCGCATTTAGCCGATTTTTCGAGTTATGCTCGTTTCTAAGATAGTGATCGCACCGGTGATCGATTTAATTTGGTGGATTCTCCTCTTACTGGTGGCGATGAAGTGATGCACCATCCACCTGTGCAATTACGAGACTCATAGGACTCTCCTGAAATAATTTAATCGGAAACGGAACACGGAATTTTTCAATTGTTAGCAAGCATTTTTTTATTTATTGATGTGATCTTGCTGGAGAATACGTTCTGAGATTGAATGACATCCTTAGGAATAACTCGCTTCTTTTGCAGAAGTCCCCACCGCAGACACCTGCGGTGGGGAATGAACGCGCTATTACCCCTTCCGGGGTCTAACGCGTTCGTCATCACACCATGGCTGGTCCTTCGTTTCACTTGTCTCTCAGCTAGTTCTATCAACTGGTGCCGTGAAAAATTATAGAAGGCAGCAAATAAAGATGTTAGCATTCTGACTCGCTTCTATATAGCGATGGGTGTGTTTGTTGTCAGCGGTAAATGACGAGTTGGCACAGAGGAAACTCTCACCACTCACCATTCACCACAATCACAAAGCGGGTGAATAACACATTTGCGACAGTTTGGAACTATACGTCCAAACATGGCGGCGCGAATGGACGATTTAGACGTGTAATCTTCATTTTCAGTTCAGTGGATTATAGAATTTTTCACTGTGTGTATTCATTCGGTAGCTAACTGAAAGCAGATCAATGTATGAGGGGTGAATCGGAAAGGCCATTCTCTAGGTCTAATAAATTCCAATAAAACTTTTTTCGGACTGGTTCACTGACCGGCAAGTTGACTAACGGTTAATCGTTTCATTTTAATTGTTATAATGTCTTGTTCCCAAGCTCTCGAGTGGTCCATTTATCGAAGATCTCTTGTTTATTACGAAAAAAACATTTTCATAAAAGCCTAGGACTAGGTATCGTCCCAAATTGCAAGACGGCTAAACGTCAGGTGTCGCAAGTGTGTGAAGGAAGAAATTCTTCCGAGTTATGCAAGCATACCTTCGCATCCGTGACTCATAGAGCTCGAGTAGATGCATCGTCTCGTACGAACTTGCTTGTCACAGAAGCAATCGCCCCATTCACTCCAATCTGACCATCGAGATACTGAAATATCGCAAGATACGATCCATTAAGTCAAGAAGGTTTCAAAAGACAATCCACAATATTTTCCTTTTGACGTAGACATAGTCTTGATAAGATCACCCTCTTGTACTGTCATTTAATCTATTCACCCTTTTTCTACCTCAACAAAAATCGTATCGTTTTTTATCACATCATCGCTAAATAAAGACTCGAAGTTTTACTTCTGGTGAATTGCAGTGTGGTTAGCATTAGATGAGTCCCACTCATAACAGCACGGCTCTGAGGAAAGCGAAATCATCGAAGCGTCAGCGATCGACCAACAACAACAACAATGACAACGAAGACCTATACCAACCTCGCATTGGCTCAAGAAGATCATTTTGTTAGATCATATAAATAAAGGTTTATAGAAGGTTTATACCGAGGTTTATAGAAAGTTGGTCTTTTAAGTTAGATGAGAGATTTTAACGTACTTAGATGTGATCAACATTACACAGTCAAAACTTCTGTTTAATTCCCATTTTTTCATGGAAGGGTACAATGTGAACTACAACCATAGGAATGTTGGGATAAGTGTAAAACTCGGAACCTCAGCTAGGCTTCAAACATGTGATTACCCAAAACCGCGCGCTCACGTTCTCTTCACCACGCCAAGCGAGACCATTGTTTTACCTTTCTCACTGGATAAAAGTTATGTTTTGACTACAGCTTCAGCTTAACTGGATTCAATGCCAATTTGTGCCTCCTATCAATTTCGTTGATGAATGATCGCTGATAGCGCCGAAGGAGTAAAAAACGGGCTACAAGAAAAGTGAGGTTAGACTCTCGGATGGTGTGGTGGACAGCACTTGAGTCCACAGCAAGGGTAATCGCCGGTTCGGTCCTGTTAGAGGTTCCGAGATAATTTTATAAAGTTGTAATCTTATTTAACAGGGATGAATTTAACCATATATCGTGCTTCATTTCTGCATTGCATTTTCATTATTTTTTCTTAAATGAAAGAAGAGTGGTATTATGTTCGAAATTAGCTAAACATCTCATGTTGGCAATAAGCTTCACTTTTCATCGAAATCCTCATCTTTTCATCCTTTCGACATTTCATCCTATTCATCATGGTGATATGTTGGCGACGTCTCGTCGCACGTCGCCAGCTGCTGCACGGTCATTATCACCAATTCTTGCTATGTCACTCGATCTCTGAGCTATGTAAATACATCTTCACCGCCTACCAGTTAAAAGTGGATGACAGTAATTCTGAGTGCCATCTGAATAACGAAAAGTTACACACTTTCTATAGTAGTGGCAGTTTCGATGATGAAATGGATCGGTTGCTGATGGAATCCTTTATGTGATTTACTGGCCATCGATAGAAACCCGCTTTCAGAAGAAACCGATGACATGTCCAATGGCGATTCTTGATCTCTCTGAAAAAAGTGCATTCAGCGAAAGTTAACGTGGAATTAAGAGATGATATAGAGGAAATCTGTTGCACTAATGGTTTTTGCCTCTTATAATTGGATGACTCAGAGACAAACACTAAATGTTTGAATACTCCTCAATAGATCCGGCTTCCAGCCGTTCTTTGCTAAACTGTGTTTTTCTTCGAATATGTAACTGATTTCGTTGATATCGTCCCATGATGTTGGTTGGAAGGTTTATTCCCCTAACGTTTCGACGACTTCGTCTTCATCAAAGCCGATGATCCGAGTCGATGGTCCACAGCCGAATAAACCTCGTGTAGGCTCAAAAACTTAAACCTGTTAATTTGTCATATCGAGGTTAAATGAAGGTGTGTTTTTGAAATATCGATTGAAATTTTTTCTTATTCTGTAAAAACAACTACCTATGAAGAAAAAGCAGCCGTTAACATAGTATGATGTGGCTCCAATCGTGTAAGTGCAATCGCAAGCTCAAATGTCAGGCGATCACTAACATGCCCCTTATGTCTTTTATTTGGCTGAGCAGTTTTTGTTACAAGTAACTCGTCACAAGAACGAAATGACGATTCAATTTTGAAGTTTTGAACTGTACAGAATACAATGACTTCAGCGAATACGTGAGTTGTATGAGTAGTGAAACAGTATTTGTGTGAAACAATCACAGTGATGCTGAGATATTTGCAAACTCCGCACCGCAGGTGTCTACGATGGGGAACGAACGCGCTATTTCCCATTCCGGAGACTAACGCGTTCACCACCACACCATACGGTGAAAAAATTGTTTCGAATTTTTTCATTTTGACGGGAATAATACTAAGAATTATTGCAACGTCTACCGTTGTGCCACTGATACGCGCAGCCTTCACAACTACAGCAGCGACGACAAATGAACACAGCTTGGAACGTCGTCCTCAATGTCGACAGGGCGTTTACGATGATCGTTAAATGAATCCATCCTGATACAAACGAGGATGGACTCTGAATGGAATCGAATAACTCGACGACTCGACTGAGTATGGACTACCGTCCATTCGGTGTCCGCTCATAATGATTGAGACGTACGACCGGAACGACTTCAACCTGGCAGAAACACCGTAATAACGGAGAAGCAGAGCTGTAGTATCTTATTCTAACGTTTAGCGACCGTGAACTTCTACTGTCCTATCAGCTGGCGTCGACCGGAGAGTTCATCCTAGGTAACAACTCTAAGTGAGTGCTATCGCATGTGCAGCGTTAAAATCCAGACATTCCCTTCTTGACTGACTATCTCTCCACTAGAAAACGCTCAACTAGGACGAAAATAAGGTACACTTTGAGGTAGAGACCATGTTCAAGGAGTTCAACGACATGAAAAAGATTGGGCTGCACGCGAATGCAAAGATTTCCTATTCCACGAAAAACGCGTGTTGGGAAGATCATCCTCTGATTAAATATACTACATCATAAGTGCACTCAGAGCAAATTTTAAACTCCGACTTTCAAGGATTTGTAAAGATCTCGTGTAAGCTTAGTAAAAAAAAAAGCAAGCAGAACACTGATTATTTATGCTGGAGTTCAGTGAAATTCAGAAATGAAATTTTGCTTTCCTATATGCCAGGCAATTCTAAACCGGCTGCGACAAAACGATTCATTCGATTCGTTACAAGGGAAAAAATAACACTAATGTTTAATCACAATCTTAACCCTTTTATTAACTGCCTTTTCTCCTTAATGGCAGGGTATGTTGCGAAATATAACTCGTATGTAATGCTGAGATACTTGCAAAACTCCGGACCGCAGGTGTATGCGGTGGGGAACGAACACGAACTAGCTGAGAGACAGGCAAAACGAAGGACCCGGATAGTGTGGTGGTGAAGTGCGCTGCCCCCCGGTAAGGACAACAGCGTGTGTTCGTTCTACACCGCATACACCTGCGGTCCGGAGTTTTGCAAATATCTCAGCATTACATACTAATGTTTAACCTCTATTTACTGCCCATTCTTTTTTCACGGTAAGGTATTGTTTGAAATAAAATGACAAGGATGTTGGACATGAGCAACACTCGGAACCTCAAGTAGACTCCGAACTCGCGATTACTCTTACTGGAGGTTAAAAACATAGGCTGAGAGAAATACGAGGCAAGGGTTCCGGTTGATGTGCTGGATAGCACTTAAGCCTCCGGAAAGGGTGATTGCTGGTTCCAAGCCCACCTGAGGTCTTGGGTTTTGCTCATATCTCAGCAACCTCATGGTTATATATTACAAATGATTTTGGCTGGTAATTGACTAAGGACCGTCCTATACCCTGTTGAACTCCCGGGTGAGGCTACGTCACCTCAGGGCAGCTAGAATCCTGTATAAAGTGGCAGTCCTGGGTGACGCTACTTCGCTCATGGGATGTTCCACTCTACTCGACTGGACTCGATGTGACGACTACGAAGATCCATATTGCAAGAGGAAGCAACTGATTTGGGCATTCGACCCCAGTCACTGCGACTCTGAGGAAAGCGACACTTCCAAAATGGCAGTGATAATAGATATTTTTGACAACCTTCTGTAGACCGTCAATAAACCTTAACATTTTATCCAGGGCGATCAATGAATGTGTAAAACGCGAAATGAAGGGCGAATTGCGTAGCGAGGAAGCAGCATGAGCCTACTCCGCTCGTCTATAAGAAGGCAACGATTAATTGACTTAACGACCAAAATCTCAGAGAACATCTTTTGAGTCGTGGACTGATCCGACGTCTACTGTTGATGAAGCGTTTAACGTCCTCCGATTTGATGAATGTGGATCCGAAGAGTAATGAGGTATGGTATCAATTTTCTTGTTCTTTAACAATATGAATGTAAAACGTAAAAACAAGTAAACCATAAATAGTAAAAGAATTTTGCCTCATTTAGCACCCAACTAAACGGTATTTCTATTTGTTCACAAGGAATCTTCTTCTTTCCCATTTAGAAAGGATTCCTTCCATTTTCAAAAAAAGAGACTAACCACAATAGGAAAGCTTCTTGGTAATAACTGTTTGGTGGATGAACTGCTCCCATGTATATCAACGGTGCTGTCCACATTGTGGTCGAATTTCTACAAAAGAAACCTAATTCCAACATACATTACTGTTATTCATTTTCTTCCTTGCAAAGCTGTGATCCTCCTAGCGGTTTACCGCTTGCCCCATCGTAGTTGGGAGGTGTTCCTGGGTGTCGAGGGCATGCGATGAGCGGTTCATGGGTGATGTCGCGGTGTCGGACTGCGATGTGCAGCCGATGTATTCATCGATATCATCAGGGCCTCCCAAGTGAGAATGAGTTCGGCATTCTTATAAGGAACCCCAGCTAACAGTAAACCAATGCCAGCATCAACCACCGCCCTGGTATCAAAGTCGCATTGTGGCAAATCTCGCTCTAATCCACAAGGGCTGCGGCTGCTTGTGGTGGTGAAGACTTGGGGCAGACTTTAGCCAGGCTGATTTCTGGATTCCAGGAAATTACAATGGCTTAACCAGCAAATCTCGGGGAAAATGAAAATTATGCTACAACCCGCATAACCAGTCAAGATGGGTCATCCAATTACCCAAGTAAGTGAAAGCTATGATCAAATAGGAAAAGACGAAAAGTGAAGGAAAAATTAAAACTAGAAGATAACACGAAACGAAGGAAAAATTTACAGAGTAAAAATAGAGGTAGTCACACCGCATCCCTGGATGATCATGAAAACTTGAGCATGACAAAAATTTCAACAAACTACCTGTGAAGAAGAGTCGATCACTGCTGGCTTTGTTCCTTCATCGTGTAGCGTTCCGTTATGCGCCTCTTCCACTTCCTTTTCTAAGCTCATCATCATAGTCTTCAAATAGAAAGCACTGCAGGTGAAACTTTGATATGCCTACACAATTTGATTTCGTCGATAAGATTACTGTGGAATCGGACCAATTGGTGATCATTTTCTCATTTGGGAAATCTATAAAGAACTGAAGAACCGTCTCCGAACTCTTTATATAAGAGGAAAGACATTCTTGACAAAAAGTCACGTTAAAAATCCAACTTTTCGTTTCTGATCAAAAGGCTGGTAATGAAATATAATCAGTACCTCCAATGCTATGATTTCTTCTAGAAGTTGAGCAGATTTCACATCATTCTCAGTAGTAGAATCGGCTATTGGACTCTGGATAAAAGCTACTGAGTTGATGTCACTTCTATCATCCGTGATTTTCGTTAATCATTAAGTAGCCCGAATGTGCTTCGCCAAATTTGGGCTACTGACTTTTGACGGTTAACGCGGCTAAGTAATATAGCGCGACAGGCACAATCCATAATCTTATCCATCTAATCCATAATCCGTATTCCTATCCTGATCATATCATGCAATATCAACGAAAACCAAGGTGAAAAAGCATTTCTACTCATGAGCTGGTCGATCACGCCTAGAGCTCTAGCCTTCTATCCCTTTATAGCCATTGTAAGCTTTTTTTGCATTCTTGTTGTGTTTTTCAAACAGTCATAGAGGAATTTGACGAGGAGAAACGATGCAGTTGAAAATCGAAAGTCCTTTCGAAAAGACGTTCTTCACAATTGGTTTTCCTTAAGATTTTGTAGAATAGCTGTTACCTGTTGAGAGTCAAAGGCGTTCGGCGGCTCATTCCGATCAAATTTCTCCTTATCGTCGATCAGCGTTCGGAAACCGAACGATCGAGCTTGGCTCACTTCTGTGATTCGTCTTCGAAATTTCGGAAACTGAAATTCCATAGGCATCTTAAGGGTTTAGTAATAATACAGTAATAACTGCTATCTATGGTAGGCTGATCTTGGGATTCCAGGAAAGCACAAAGGCTTAACCAGCAAATCTCCGGAAAATAGAGATTATGCGAGGGCTCGCACTACCACTGAGGACGGGCCATTCAAGTACCAAGTAATAACTGCTATAGTGATAGTATTTATGGTTACGATACGGTAATTGTAATACAACGAGTGCTATTAACGAGAAACTTATGACAGTTAGATTATGAGGCTCTCATCAGAAGGAAGCACAAAAACGTTTTCCAATAAATTTATTTGTGTGATCTTATAAACTGATCTTCTTAAGCTGACGCGAGTTTGGCACAGGTACAAGATCTGTACCAACCTCGGGTCAGTTTAAGAAGAACAGTTTATAAGATCACAAATAAATATATCAACTATCTATGCCGAGGTTTATAGAAAGTCAGCCTTTCGAGTTTTCCAATAAACCTGAAAAAAATTGTTAATAAATAAGTGGTGTCGATCACCTGGTGTAGCGTCAAGTCTTTCACAACCTATGAATTTCGCCGGAAAAAAAGGATACCGGGATCGACAGTCCAGAGTGACACATGCGAAGTAAAAAGTGTTTCAAGTTTTTTTTAATAAATTCTCACCATTTTTGTCTTGTCCACGATGTGAAGTGGCTTGAATTCACCGAAATGTACTCGAATATCAGAGCTTTTCGATAGGTTCTTTCGTGTCTTCGATAGCCCCTTTCGTCGAGATTTCCTTATCTTAAGGTACTTTCTATCATTGAAACGTTTTCATTTAAAATATTAAAGCAAACGTTCCGCGATAAGGGATAAAAGGCTAGAGCTCTAGGCGTTTATAAATCCGCGAAGGATGCGTCATGCATTTAGCTTCATTAAGGATCGTTAGAGGTGATTGAACGCACATGTCGCCTATACAATGACTCGCGGTGGACTGCCGATGTATCGAGGTAATGCTGCTATCCTCCTATGCTAGTCTGGTACCAGTTCGCCAACCATGGGGGATTGAAGGCTTAGCCTGGGGAGGGGATCGAACACATGTGTATTGTTGGGCACCTCTATCCATTGCGCAAGACACACTCTTTTCATGATACTTCATTATTTTCACCACATAAGCTCTCATTTTCTTTACTGTTCTCCTACATATAAATAGTCCATTTGAAAGGACGACCTAGCAGCAGAGTATCTTTCAGAGATTCAAATTCCTACGAATTTTTAACAAAACAAGGATATAATTCCTATAACATTTAGCTCGACATTCGAATGGCCAGGTTTACGATGCTAAAAAAATTTATGTAAATGTAAGACGTCACTAAAGGCAGTCGCCAGCCTCTCACGGATGAAAGAGTTTTGCTACGCATTGACTAGGCTTCTGTTCACTATGGGTGGGGTACCGCGTTCATACTTTGCGCTCTTGTCCATCTCCAGACAAGCCTGCTTATGAAGATAAACGAACTCATCTAACCCAAATCTTAGACAAGGTACCAACAACAGAGGGCTTCGAGGTTTCAATTCAGTACCGTAGTATTGAGCGAACCAATGGTAAGAAGTTGTCGAATCATTCACACATAATTCGTTACAAATCGGCATATCTCCCTATGTGTTTGTTGATGTGTTCTTGTGGTGACGAAAAGTGAAATGTCTTGCAGTACGTCAGACAACTGAAGAAAATTGTGTAGCAGACATAAAGGAGAATGATAAAGCTCATGGCGCTATTGCTCTAGGATAGACCTTCATGATGCACCGTGCATTTGACTTCATTAAGCTTCATCTGACTTAGAGCTGACTAAATGGATATTTGACCTATAGAATAGCTTGGCAGCGCTTTCAAATGCACTGTTCAGTGTTTTCTCCTCTCATAATGGTCTAGAGCTAGCCCATTAAGGATAGGAATCCCAGTTGCCCTTGGGCGAAGGATTGTACTTGTGGCCGTGTATAGGCTGTAGGAAACCTTTAATCAATGCGCTATAGGCTTCCATGTTGGCAATCATCCCATTAACGAATAAGTACTTAAAAAACGTTAGTTTCTGATAGTGGGCAAAGATGTGAATAAAATAGCGTTGAAAAATCACCACTCACTTTCTTCAACATTCGCGATTTTCCGATCTTTGGCCCATTAGTGCTCATCATTGGCACTACAATCTCAGCCGGTTCCGTTGTGCTGATTATGCTCATTACTGGGACTACGATCTCTGCTGCTTCCGTTGTACTGATAGGCTTAAGAACATAAGGTTACGACAAGAAGGCTCGGTTTGAACAAGGAGGAAATCAAACCTGGTCAATAAGCGGGTTCTCCTTAATCACACCGGAATCGAGGCTACCCGATGGCCTAAACTCCACAGTAATTATGAATGTGACTCGTTCAATTCTATTCTTTGCATCTATGTTCTAGCATAAATAAACTATGTTCGGTTTATCAAGTAGGGTAAAAACCTTGTTGAACGAGCGATTGTGCACTTGCTACGTGCTTACCTCATAGATAGTTCATCGTCACGCTCGGAGATGTCGGTAATATTCTGTAACATCCAGTCCAGTGCGTTCAATGTTTCAATCGACGTCTTCTATAAGCGTTCTTCATTTTGGTTCGTTTTCTAATTCTTCTGTGACTTTTCTAAGGAAGCCTTTCCGTTACAAGAAGAGTTCTGCTCTTTAGATTTATTTTCGTTATATTCATCTGTCTAGCACCATCATGTCGATTTTCTAAAGAATACTGACTACACAAACATAAGTCGAACACAGTACCGGCGAGAACTCATTGTCATGAAGGCTCGACTTTGGTTTTACAGTCACTTCGCCGGAATGAACATGACGTTTTTCCGACGGTATAAATTTTCGGACTTTGAATCCGGTGATTCCGAAGCCTAAACATCGCAAAAGACGGTTTAAAAAAGCGCAGTAATAGCATTTTAAACAAATTTCTTTTGAATAGTTAATTTAAACCGAAAGCCATGAGGTGTCTAGTTTCTAAGACCTCTGCAAAGTTTTCAGTATGTTAGACTTTTATCTACCGTTTTTCTTTTTCCATAGTAAAATATTATGTGAAATACAACCACAAGGATGCTGAGGATATGAGCAAAACTGGGAACCTTAGTTGGGCTTCGAAACCAGGATTACCTTTACAGGCTGCACATGTGCTATAAACAACACCAATCGAGGCTTCGAAGCTCTTCCATTGCCTTCCTCTCAATCAACTTCTTACTCTATCGATGCAATTATAAGCAATTATCCGTCAATAGAAATGCAGCTGCACCTTAACCTTAACTGGGTTCAATGCCGATTTGCGCTACGCAGATAATTCTTGTTGCGGCGCGATTACTGATAGCACCGCCGGAGTAAAAACTGCCCAAGAGTTTTCAATGGCTTACTGTATGTTGCTGCTTCTTGTCTATGTACTGCATTTAGAGGCAATGGAAGAAACTTTTTATCACTAAGTAAATGAGAGAGTGTGCCATTGAAATACGCGCAGTCGGTAAAGGTACTCTGAGGTATACACGTGGTCTTTCGCTCGATACTGCGGCGCGGTTTCACCAAGTTTTCTATCCATCCGAGGTCAGGAAATTGGCACCAATGTTGTCCGTGAGTAGCACCGATTCGATATCGGCAGGCCATGGCGAGTCATTGTATAGGCCGGATATGAATTCAATCACATCTAACGATGTCTAATGAAGGCGAATGAAAGGCGTATTTTCAAGATCAGCCCCAAACACTTTATCTTTTATCCTTTATAGAATCTATTTTAAAAACTTGCTTGTTTAGATGAATTAACCACAATCGAAGTCAAAATAACGTGAACATGAGGTGACGAAATTAATTGCCCATTTTATAATTAGCAACGTCGGACATGAAAGGCGAAGTCCTGATATTCCCTAGTTGGAGCCTCTTTTCCAAAATTCGGATTTTCAAACAGGATCTGGTTGTTACACATTCAATAGCGCACCGCACCACTGTGTCTAGGAGTGCCTCTGGTTGTTCACCGGTGACTTAGTGCGGGCCGGTCATTACCGATAGCTCTATTCAAGCCGACAGGAAGTTCGAGATTGACATCCGGAAGCTAAGAAGAAACCTGGTCCATGCCTAAGTCCAACGAACTACATGTGGCCCACCTCTTCGTTATAAACGCTCAGCAAAAACGGTTCTCTACAAAAAATGAGATGAATTAGGTGGGATCAAGCCTGAAGAATCCATTCGATAGCTCTATCAAGCAAAAAAGAATAATAGACGTTCCAAAGACTGTTTTACCACTTTCGTTGTTTATTGTACCAGCTTTGGACAACGATGTTAAAATCTGTGGTTGAGTCACAAAGCTGTCAAAGTGTTATTCGTTCAGAATAATTAAGGATTAGGGCAGTTCTACTTCATCATTTTATCTACATCACTAACACAATTAATAAATATTAGTCACTATTAGAACAAAATCGATTCGGCTTACTTTTTATCTTCTTCTTCGATGGTGGAACGAGCGGTAACTTTTTGCTGAGTCCGTACGAGTTCGCTTTCCTACTGATCTTATGTTTGATCTTTCCTTCCATTAATGATAGAAATTCACTAAAAATGAGCTTTTTTGCTTCGCTACGGTAATAAAATGCCACCGTTCCAACGCTAAGTATTTTTTGTATTTTCGAGTATTTCTAAATGAACAGACCCTTAATAAAACAATAGTAACAGTTTCTTCCATAAGCGTGCCCATCTCTATCCTCTGATGCCCTGTAACGCCGTTAACCATCAGGTCAGGTGACTCCCTCCAAATGACCAAACGACATCCATTCGTCCCGACCGGAAGTAAAATCTGTCCGGTGTCTTCTGCTTGCTCAAAGAAAGGAAGACCCTCACAGCACTCCTAAAGGGTCTTTTATTTTTACCGTTTTCGATGAGGAGTTAAGACGAGTAGCCCGCCGAGCTCAGTAATGGAACCGAGATAGTATTTGTTACAGGTGATCCTGAAAGCCTATGTAGACACTTTTAAGTGCTCAGCTAAGTCAGTCCAATAAGGACACCACTTTCCGAATTCGTTTGCATCCTAGGGCAAGAATCCATGATAGCTTTCTAGCTGCTTAACGGCCACATTGAACAGACCGCCGACCAACCTCAGATTGCCGAAAGAATTCTGCGGATTTAAAGAGGTATACGCTTACACGATAGAACGACAATAACATTTTTGTAAAGATCTAAGTATTGAATACAGAGGCTATAAAAATAACGACCGAAAAATCGACCAGTGGGGGCTTTATAGGTTGTTGAGGAATAAAAGTTGATTAGAAGTAATCTCACATCATTTGCTGTTCAGCTGTCTCAGGAAGTTTCTTGTGTGGTTTCACCAGAATGCTTAGTGGCATCAACGCAGAATTTGACAAACGAGTGGTAGTGGTGGTTGCGACCGTGGTAGTCGTGGTGGTCGTGGTGGTGGTTTTAGTAGAAGTAGAAATTCGGAAAACAGTTGGAGAAACCCGCTTCGTAATCGAACGGCCATTGATTATGCTGTTGCTCAACTGAAAGTTCCCAAAATTAGAAGTCATAGTAAACCATTTTCTATGGTTGGCTCATGGTTTACGTAGTGATTAGGCTGTTTGGAAATCTGATGTGAGATCATCGAGGAGCGCGGGAAAATGGTCTGAGAAGTTTTTATTGAAACATTAGACATATAGGAAGGGTTTCACGAACAACGTCTAGTGCAACATATATATGAAATAGGCATATAAATTGAATACGAAGAGTACAAGAAAAAAGCGCATTGTGATAATACAAACCGCCAGACAGAATGTGCATTGAAATCAATTCACATTGTCCATTTTTTCCGCCTTTGTAAGCATTAATATCATTCACGTTCGCGGTCACTTTTCTATTGATGAAACATGGGATAAGCAAATCTTAAATAAATAGATGAGTAAATGATAAACAGAGGAGTGTTAACCGTCACCTTTCGTTCAACAGGTTGAGGTCGGGTACTGAACTTCTCGAAAGTGTTTTTGGCATCAGAAGGGCCGGTTTTTCGTTTAGGATCTAAATAATCGCTTTAATTTCCTACTGAGCATTAGACGAAATACGCAGGCATATTTAACATAATTAGAGAAGCATAGGAACTGGGGCTTGTTTGATGCAGTGGTTGGAGGCGCCCTGCAACACACACGTGGAATCGATCCTTGTGCCCATGGTTCGCCAAGCCTTCCATTCCTTGAGGCTTGGCAAATTGGTACCAGACTTGTCTGGAAGGATAGCAACACTAGCTCGATACATTGGTAGGCCACATGCATTCAATCACCTCCAACGATACTTAATAAAGTCGAATGCATGGCACATCCCTTAGCGATTAATCAACTCCGAGAGCTTTTAGAGGTTTATAAAAGCATGGAAAAATAAAAGCGTAAGAATGAAGCATGCAATTAGCACAGGTGAAAATATAGCAACAAAACAACGTATTATATCAAGAATCTTCAGGGATACATTGGAAAGTACGAATGGAATAAAAATTGTTGCAAAATCAGTAGATTTATTTTGTTGCTAAAAAGAAACGAGACCACTTACCGTTCTTCTCCACCACCTCCATCAATTCCTCGCCGCCCAGCTGCTTTTGACTACCAGCGGCTGCAATCTGAAATGGTATTGTTTTAAGTTACAAAGAAGAAATGAAGCCAACCGCTTGGACAGAGTCGCATAGCCCACATTGTTATTGCCGCCCAGAAATTTGGAATCCGTGATATCCACATGACCGCCCCATTCAGAAAAATCGCCCGATTTCTTCTAAAATATTCACATTTTTCGGCTTCAACAACTAAAAAGACGAAAATTTACGCTTGTTCTTCAGGCTCTACTTTTATTTTATCACCAAATTTTAAGTTTTTCGTTCACCAAAACCAGAACCACCTTTCACATACGGCAAATCTCTAACGAGACATTCTAGTAAATTCTATTAGGTGGCTTGGTTGCGCGCTTATGTATGTCAACTATTCAATACTAATGTTCAATCCCGCTGATGGGTGTTTGCTGATGACAGCGCTAGGTAGAAAATTAGCTGAGACAAACGCAGAGCAAGGGCCTCCGTGGCGCAGTGTGTAATGCGCAAGCCTCCGGAAAGGAAAATTGTGGTTCAATCTGGCCTTGGGTCCAGGTTTTGCGAATATCTCAGCATCGCTGTGGTTGTATCCGATAGCAGTTGATTACTAGAAGTACATATGAAAACAGTTTTATGGCACATGGTTAGCAGGACAACTTCACATTAGAAATATATAGCCATTCAAATGCTCAGTAAATCAATACCGGACCGTTTCATTGGTGACGCTGGCGAGGATCACCATTGGAGGAGAAATTAACTGCTCATTCAGTTGTTGGTTGACACTGTCGCCACTTTTCCCTTCACTACGTAGTCGTAACAAGCTCAGCCTAAATGCTGTACTTACTTATATCCATCTTTTTCTAAGCGATTCTTATGGATATCTTTGTTACACGAGCCACTAAATTTGAACAAAGAAAGGAAAAAGTTTATCCCATTGCACTATTCCACTTACGCTTCATCCACTTCTTTTCTATGTAGCTGAAGTATCTCTGCGGTAGTATTTACCAGCGGTTGTTTCTCTGAGGAAGAAAATTCTCCATGATTATTCTATCATTCTTGCTAGAAAAACAGTTTCTAAAACTAGCGATAGAACTAGCTGAGAGACAGGCGAAACGAAGGACCCGCATAGTGTGGTGGTGAACGCGTTACTCCCCGGAAAGGACAATAACGCGTTCGTTCCCCACCGCAGACACCTGCGGTCCAGAGTTTTGCAAATATCTCAACATCATTGAAGTTTCTAAAACGCTCACTACGGTCAGATGTGTTTGACTCACCTAATACATCAGTAATTTTCAGGACATCTGTCTTGAATCGTGGACGGTTTTTAGTGATCGACTTGCCTTCTCCTGAAAAAGAGTAGGTCATCAAAATCATGGCAACAGATGGTAGTTTATGATGACTTTTCCGACAATCTAGTGACTCCTAAGGTTGTCTCGTAAAAGCAACTTACTAGTCAGACAAAGCGTTCGGACTCCAATCTACGAGAGATGTACCCTACATTTGTTTCCCTTAAACATCGTAGAATTTATTATAGCATATTTGCCTCAAGCGACATGATATTTGAGAGTTGCGATTTACGAATTTAGAGGGGAAAAGGCAAGGAACTCAGTAGGTGCAGTGGCTAACACGTGAACCCTGGACTAAGCGAGAGATCGGAACTGGTCTAGGGTCCAACTTTTGCGAATACCTCAGCATCATTGTAGTTGTAATTCATCATACCACATCATACCTTGCCGTGAAAAGTAAAACGCTATAAATAAAAACCCAAAAATGATAAATTCAGCATTTTTATCTTCCTAGACAACTCTTATACCAAATTGTTGACGACAGCGGGATTGGGGTTTGGTTACCCTGGAGTGCAACACTAATTAAGTACGTTATGAGGCACTCTTAATCAATGCGACAACTCACTCCTTAGAATATGTGCTTGTCCTTTGAAATAAATTATTTCAGAGGTTAGGTTCTTATTCTTCACTGAGTAGGAATCCCCTCTACTTCGTAGATACAAGAATTATCGAAATGCAAATATGCGTTCGCGTTGCCTGTCTGAGTTTTATTCCCGGCGACGCAGTCGCGGGTATCACACAGTTGCTATCTCCACAGCAGAATCTGGTGATCCACCAAAGTATATTCCAGAAAAAGTATGGATTGATGCTCCTCGAATCCATCAAATAAAATTCGAACAGTGGACAGGTTTGTCGTTGCAGTAGCAACGAAAGGAGTGGTGCTTGCTTGAGCTACTCGAAGATTGACAAGTTACAGATAATACAGCTGATACCACAACACCTCTTATAGTAAGGGGTAGTAATGTTACTCCATTGTTTTAAATTCTCCTGAGCTTTTGCTGAAAGAGTATTTCGCAAAAATAAGATAGATAAGCAAGGAAATAGATCAGCATGTACACCTTGTGGAAAAGATTCCAGAGATTTCCTGATATGAGGAACGATGCCGGTTTGATTCAGCTCTATCGGTTTTCCTCCACCTTAAACTTGTTTTCATTAAAAAAAAATAAAATGTAAGGCGTCAAGCGACTAGATTTATTAGCCACATCAAATGCATTAGTTCCGTTTGCTAGTAATTTTGAAGAAAAAAGTAGTATTAGGGAAAAATTACTCTCTGCATCCGCGCTATAGACATCACATGAACTCCTCTACCCTTTCATTTTTGTATCACAAAGCTTTCATAATTTCCAGTATTCATGCTTATGAGTAACAGTTTCATTGTAAACCGACTTACATTTAACCTTGGTTTTCGGGGATTCGGCTTATACGTCGTCCTTGAGCGGTCAGTTACTTTTACATTCCTACTTTCGTTTCTGATTTCGGTTTTAACATCTCTCCGAATCAACTAGCAGGAAGACCGAGCAAAGGATTCGTCACCGAAAACACACCTTCCTCTGATCCACATCGTGGTGAAGACCTGGATACGCCCTTGCAAGGTTACGTCAGGACTCCAGGGAGGACCAAGTTGCACGACCAGCAATAGGCCAGCTACAGTACCCCGCACAGTGGGTGCCCCCGTCTATGACGTCAGCCGGTGAAAGGCTAGAAAATCTCGGGTTACATAGTACGTCATTGGAACAGGATCTGACGAACGCAAACACGACACGCCATGGAGATTGTTTCTTACTATGCACGTATAATGCCAGAACACTCTCCACAGACGCCGATCTTCACGCTCTTCTTGTAGCCGCAGATCGCATTAAATTTCATGTGATGGCATTACAAGAAACAAAAATTAAGAAGACAGACATACTTTAACTAAATAACGGGACCCTAGCGATCCGTGGAGAAAAGGTCCCGTCACGAAATGTCGGTGGCGTAGGCTTTGTTGTCCAACCGTCCATTGCCCATCTCGTCGATTCATACGTGATCCTTTTCCCTCGCATAGCCGTCTTCCGTCTTCAACTGTCGCATCATAAGAAGATCACTATCATTAACTGCTACTCACCGACCGACGCGGCTTACGAGTACGAATTAAATGCGTTCTACTATCAGTTGGAGGAAGTCATCCGCAATGATATAAAGCACATCATAAATTTATTGTCGGAGACTTCAACGCCAGAATAGGAAAGGCCAATGAGAGCGAATACAGGATCGAAAAATTGGGTTAGGAGAAGGAAATGAGAATGGGAACCGTCTCGAAGCACTCCTGTCAGCAGCGCGTCTCTTCCATGGAAACTCGTTTTTTCCAGAAGAAAGAAAGCCGCCGCTGAGCAAGCGAGTCTCCCAACGGCGTGATTCATGCGGAGATCGACCATATTCTGACAAACAGAAGATGGTGCCTACTTGACACGTCGGTAGTCCCGTCGTTCTGTACTGGTTCCGATCACCGCCTTCTTCGCGCGAAGATTTGATTCAGCCGCAAACTGGAAAAGAACTCTCTTCATCGACGACAAGGAAAAAGTCTAGTTGTATACAACGAGAACATTCTAAACGAAGTGCTGTCCAAACGTGACTGGCAGATTAAAGAAGACCCGACCGAAGACTACGAGATGCTTGTCGAAGGGCTGAAAAGCTGTGCCGAACGCATTTCCATCACTATTAAGAAGTTCCTCGAAAAGAAAAGGAAACTGAAGTTTGATCCTAAGACAACACGTTTAACTTGGCTAACAATAAATGCCAGCTGCAGAAGAGCTTTGCAGGAAGATCTACAATGGTCCAAGCAAAAGAAAGCACTGGAAACACCAGAGAAAAGAACCAGTCTGAAAAAACGCCGTCGGAACCTTTGTGATTATAATGGTCCGGTGTCAGCCCTGATGAACGAAGATGGGATCCCCGGTAAGGACAACAGCGCGTGTTCGTTCTCCACTGCATACACCTGTGGTCCGGAGTTTTGCAAATATCTCAGCATTTCATACGAGTTATAATTCGAAACATAACCTGCCATTAAGAAGAAAAAGGCAGTAAATAAAAGAGTTAAGATTGTGATTATAACTAAGCCTCAGCTTAACTGGGTTCAATGCCGATATTGGCTCCCCAGATCAATCCCGTTGACGGGTGATTGCTGATGGCAAAAAAAAAAAAAAGATCGATAGAACTAGCTGAGATACATGCAAAGCGAAGGACCCGGATGGTGTAGTGGTGAAGTGCGCTGCTCCCCGGTAAGGACAACAGCGCGTGTTCGTTCTCCACTGCATACACCTGTGGTCCGGAGTTTTGCAAATATCTCAGCATTTCATACGAGTTATAATTCGAAACATAACCTGCCATTAAGAAGAAAAAGGCAGTAAATAAAAGAGTGAAGATGGGATCGTCAAAACTTCTCGCCATGATATGGAATTAATAAGGGAAACCTTTTACACCAACCTTTTCCGTTCCACAATCCCCGTCCCGGGCTCTAATATCCCCGCTGGAGAAAAACCACCTGGAACTGTTCCGTTGGAGGTTCGAGTTGCGATAGAAAGTATGAAAAGAGGCACAGCTCCAGGACCCGATACTATCACTGCCGATTTCCTTAGAGCTGGAGGCCACAATTTACATGTACTTCTCGCAGATCATATGACATGCTACCTTCAAAGGGAGAAAATCCCAGACCAGTGGAGGAGTAGCGAGCGGTCATCGTGCCCAAGAAAGGAGACCGAAAGGATCTTCGTCACCGTCGTCCAATATGCTTGCTAAGTGTACTCTACAAACTCTTCACGAAGATTATCTCCTCGCGCATACCAAGGACATTGGATGAGGCGCAACCAGTCGAGCAAGCAGGATTTCGAAAAGGATTTTACTGCATGGACCACATCCAAACCGTGTCCAGGGTCATCGAAGTTTGTCGGGAATACCACTTGCCTCTAGTCCTAACCTTTGTCGACTATGAAAAAGCGTTCGACAGTGTCGAAACGAATGAAATCCTATCAGCTTTCGTCGACCAAGGAGTGGACCCATCCTACATAAGGACTCTGTCCGACTGTTATCGAAGTTGCACTACGAAAATAGAGGTTTTCCAACGACCTCTTACAATACCCATAGGAAAAGAGGTTCGACAGGGCGACACAATATCGCCAAAGCTGTTCAGTGCTGCACTGCTGTCGATAATGAAGTCACTCGATTGGGATGAGAAAGGTATACGTATTGATGAAAAATTCCTATCAAACCTTCGTTTTACCGACGACATTGTGATCTTCTCAACAAGTACTAGCGAAGCAGAGGTGATAATCGACGAGCTCAATGGAGTGGGGAAAAAGATCGGACTTCGCATAAATCGAAAGAAGATCCAGCCCATGAAAAACCCATGGCGCGAAGGCGAAAAAATAATTGGATGGCTCTCTCATTGCACAGACCACCTCGTACGTTTATCTTGGGCGATCAGTGAACATGGAAAACAACATGAAGGAGGAACTAGAAAGAAGAAGGAGAGCAGCTTGGGCCGCATTCGGGCCCCTCAAAGAAGCCACCGATCGACTGAAGGACCCGAAAATCCGCGCTCATCTCTTTGATTCTACGGTCCTCCCAGCGCTCTGTTATGCTGCAGAGACGTGGGTTGAGACTCTCTTACGTCAAGAATGCTTCGAACTACTCACAGAGCGCTTGAGCGATGTCTTCTGAAATATAACCGGCACTCTCAATATGTAAGAAGGATGCCACCTTAGCGTGATTGACTACTGTTCCCGAATACTGGACAGAGGTGTACATCTGATTTTTCATTTCCCAATAGGCTTTCCTCATATGGAGAGTAAGACACTCCCATCCACGAACTCAGCTAGAAGAACCTAGTCAAGAGGCGAAAACCAATTCACAAGTGCCTGGGAATCGCTGTGGTGACGAATTGGGAGCGCTCCCCAGGCTTCTCAACATTTCAACGAAAGACGTCTAAACCAACAATGAACAAATTATCAGCCAACTGCAATTTCCCTCCCACCCCACTCCGCCCCCGTCATTATCATGTTCCCCATTAACAAAATCTTCATTGAAAAGTCCAATCTTTCAGGTATGGGGTAAAAGCATTTCAGGGTGAACATAGCTAGGATGACACGTTAGCTGTGGCTTGGCATTGCAATAGCTTGTGGATGACCACGTGGGCGGACTACCCATGGATGTCATGGTAACCGATTCTGATGTTCCTTACTCGTCGTTGGCGACCATATACAATGAATTAGACCATTTGAAATCTTACATGGTTAGTCTATTATAACGAACGACGTCAATTACACTGATTTTAAGCTCGTCAAACTCACTGAATATCTGTGTCCCGTGAACTCTGAAAACATGCTCATCGTTTCTCGGAATCTTTCGAAAGTTTGGCATCGATTTGGATGTCGTGTAAGTGGCAAACTCGTCCGGATAAAGTTGTCGCATCGCTTCTCGGCGATCTGTCTCATATGGATCGACCACGTCGTAGTCGGATGGCACGGAAGATGATGTAACGCTCGACGATGGATTATTTTCGTCACACGGAAGAACTTCCTGGAAATTGCGATAAATCCACCAGTTGTGGAATACTGCAAAGGCTACAATTAAAAGAGCTGGTTATAACATTTCTAGAAAAACAATTTATGTAGAATCAAGGATTTTATAAAGGATTAAAAATTAGGAGAGCAGATCTAAGGTTTAAAGAAATGGTTGGACTAGTTGAAGGCTGCTGGGCAATATTGAAAGCAACCGAACTCACGTGAATAAGTTCGAACGCTCGTAATGTCGAAAATTCCGATGAACAAAACATGGAAAATTGAAATAAACGAATTCTTGAAGAACCGATACCGTATTCATCAAAGACCTATTAGAACCATACGCTGCAATGGATAAAATAAGGATAAAGCACTCGGCGCTGATCAATCCCTGAAGGATGGCCATGCACTCGACTTCATTAGGCGTCGTTTGGAGGTAATTGAATGCATATCTGCCCTCTACAATTATTCGCGGTGGCCTAGCAATGTATCGAGCCAGTGCTGTTAGGGTCCCAGACAAATGTGGTATCAATTTTCAGACCCCAGAGGGATGGAAGACTTGGTGGGTTATGGGCACGGGATCGATTCCACGTGTGTGTTGCAGGGCGCCTCTGACCACTGCGCCAAACGCTACAATGAGGTGTAGATTTTTTCAATAGGACCAAAGCGAGTATTTTTTTGTATGAAAGATATAACATCCTCGAGGGAAAAAAGTGAAAAGACAAAAGAATGAACCCGTATCATGAAATGGCTCGCTATGTACAGGAATAAAACTTTTGGAGATCGAATTTTTAGCTCTTCGTTCCAAGAATATCTGACTTTTTGGAAACTATGAATTTAAAATACAATTAATATGCAATGTGTTTCGATATTAAAAACAATAAAAAGTCCTCTAAAGAGCCTCCAGTTACAACTATTGCTTCCGCTGGGTTAAAATGATGCGGTATTTTTATCACAACAGTCATGTAGCTTATTCTTTTATAAGAATAGAACCCATCAAACCTTATTGGGACCTAAGCAGCTGAATCCTCGTACTGTATTGCAGGCCCGGACACGAATTTGCACACCGTTCCTACAGAACGACCACGCTGACCATCCAGCCCAAATCGAAACATACACTGAATAAAATGTACTAGTAGATACAAAAATGGACAAACTGACCCGATTTTACAAAATCTTCGCCTTAGTATTCAAAAGTACTCGATTCGGTCACTTGACTATTTGTTCTTTATATCCGCAATTATTTGTATTATGCTTGGTTCATCAGCTATGGTGTTATGAATTTACACAGTATGCAACTGAAGATGATATGGTCTGAAGTAAAGGGGCGTGTGGCGCATTAGTGGGAGCCGCCTTACAACACACACATAGGATCGATCCCAACGCCAATGGCTCACTTAGTCTTCCATCCGTCCAGGGTCGGCGAATTGATACCAGACTTATATGGCAGGATAGCAGCACTGGCTCGATACATCACTAGGCCACCGCGAGTCATTGTAAAGGCCAGATATGCATTCAATCACCTCCAACGATGCTTAATGATTGATAAACGCCGAGAACTTTATCCTTTTTATTTCATGGTTTGATGTTACCATTACACCCAATTTGGTCTTAACCAAATACAAATGATGAAGCGTTCGGCATTGATCAACCTTTGCGGGATACGCCTTGCATTCGACTCCACTCGTACTATCGCAGAGATGATTAGATGGGAAATATTCGGCTTACGCAATGACTTTTGGTGACATGACGTCACATTAAGCCAGTGTTCTTACCCTCCTTAACAACCAGGTATGGAGAGCGTACTTTGCCTGTGGTATGGAATAAAACCAACGACTCCGTGCTTACTGCTCGGCACCTCTAACCATTGTGCTACGCAGGTTTGTGTAAACGCACTTTTTTTCATAATTCTTCATTCTCATTCCCCAAAATCGACTTTTTATTAACCTCCGCACTGGACTATAAATGTCTCGTTCTCTTTTTCAGCAATCGAGAGGTTGTTATTCAGCACACCTCTACTTCCGTGCACATAGAACACATTCAACACAACGGTAGCTGACGTTTCGACAGCCTGGAAGGGTACACCGATATGTAATTTATTAGCTCCGAAGAAGACGATACTGCCGAAACGTCAACTACCGTTGTGTTGTATGTGTTCTATGTGTACGGAAGTAGAGGTGTGCTAACAACCTCTCGATTGCTGAAAAAGAGAACAACACATTTGTAACCAAATGCCGAGGTTAATAGAAAGTCTATCGTGAGAAATGAGCTGAAAAAAAGGCTCAGAAACTCTTGCACAGGTGAGTTGAATTTTTTCAGTACTCAATTTGTTTTTCCAAATAGTACGAACGCTCTGTTCAACGGACGTTCATGGCGTGATCGTTTTCGCGTAAATCCCGATGCTGACGATCATCAATGGCGATTCGGTGAAGGGAAACGTGAGATCGGTTTCGGTACGAGTTTCACGCTGCTTCCGATGATCGCAATGATTGGTGTTCAGTTGTGTTGTCGATTTCGAATCCTCGTTTTATGGGTCATTCTCTATCATTGCAACATTGTTCCGTCACTGTCTTCACCTTCCGGAATTCTCCTCATGATCGACGGAATGCGAATGAACTTCCACGAACATTGGAGAAATGAGTCATCAAGAGAATAAGAAAAAAGCGGAGCGAAACGTAAAATGGCTTCCTTTAAATACCACTCGATTAGTGCATGTAATTACATTGTACGCAACTCACATTTACAACGTCAGAAAACTAGTATAAAGTAATCAATAATGAGAAGAAGTTAATCAAAAAATTGTTGCCGTATTATTTGTTTCACAATGAATTTTAGGAGATAAAGCTCACAGGATAAATCTCTCGGCGTTGATCAATCTCTGAGGGATACACCGTGCATCCGACTTCATTAAGCACCGTTTGGAGGTTATGGAATGCATATCTGGCCTGTACAATGACTCGAGGTGCCCTACCGATGCTTCAAGCCAATACTGGTATCCTCGTAGGAAAGTTTAGCACCAATTTGTCGACCCCGAGGGAATAGAAGGCTTGGTGGGCCATGGGCGGCGCGATCGATCCCATGTGTGCCTCGCAGGGCGCCTCTGACCACTGCGCCGCATGCGTCCACAAATCAAAATCAGAACTTTGGGAGCTGCTACGTTTAGACTGAACTATTCCACTTTTAGCGGTAGATTCAGCTAGTGTAGACTTTGCCCTTCCGATTCTTTCTTGTATCCACATTCTAGGTCTCATTTCCATATTAACAACTGGAGTAAGAAAATCAAAATCAAGTTTTGTTATATAATAGTTGATAAACTACGAATCTCTCAAATGAGAGTGATCTTTCGGACCGGTTAGTAGCGAGGAGACGTGGAATGATGTTCTTTGGCGGTGGAATAGGAGCTGAAGGCCTTCGGACTTTCCCTCGTCGCACGTTGATTCATTGGATGATTACCCCCTTTTTTTGCATCAGAATGACCAATGCCTTTCCAAATACCTCAATCTTGTCCATCTGGAGATTTATGAGCGCATTTTTTTCGTATGGGGATACAAATTTGGCCCTTCAGAGCCTGAATGCTCAATTGAGTGAGAGATACACTGAAGGTGACGGTTAGCTCTCTTCCTTGACAAAAGAAAAACTTCGTGTCTATTCTGAGTGAGAGAGTTTGGCCTTGTTGCATAGCAAAAACCAATCCAGATTTTACTGGCGCCTATTCCAGAGACCTTTTTTTTCTTCACTACGACGATTACAGCTGATGAAAGTAAACAGTTTACATCGTTAATCACATGAATATTAAAGTACTAAGCAAGAAATATCCACTTCTTGAAAAGCTGAAAATTTTTCGAAGAAAAAAAAAGCTGATCTGAACTATGAGTAAACAAAACCGAATTGAGCATTTGGCGGAAGTGGACGCGGCGTCACGAATCCACGAAATTGATTCAGCTTGCCAGTCGGAGCCCAGGATGGCTCGACGGTCTGCTGTGACGCTGAAATTCTTCAACTCTCGTCGCTGTTTCCTGTATAGGATCGTTGTTTAATGCATTTTTCATATTATAATGATATAACAACCATTCTAACAGGGTTTATTTTCTTCAATTTTTGTCATTTGGCTAATAGAATCCAGGGATTCCTTCCGTACACATTCGTTGATTCGTCCGGTTCACTTTGAAGAATTTGTTATACTTTCAGCCCATATGAAAGACTAAGGAGAATATGACTGAAAAAAATGAGATTCAGTCATAATATCATCCAAGAATAGCCAGTGTCCATATTTACCGCTGATGAACTCTGAAACTGCTCAGTTCTAGTTAATAGTTTTTGATTTCTGCTCAAATTACGTTACATTGTCAACTTATGATTAAGCTATGGCTTGGTTAATCGTAGCTTCCAACTAACATGGTGTTTGGATCACTTTCGTATTTATAAGATCGGGAGATACGGTAGGGTTTTTGAAGGCTCCAGTTCAAATCACCCTAGCTCTGAAAAGGCAAGGTTAACCAGCTGGGCAAATACGCACTATTGCAGCACACCTGTGGTTAGCGCTGTCCAATGAAACCACTTCCACTGAATTTTAGGTGTCCTCTTAAGTACGTTTCCCACCATTTGGTACTACAGTGACAGTAACCATAGCTTTGGCAGGACTCAAGCTTACAATTTGCAAACAAGCCTGGTTAAAAACGCTAGATATGGTTTCAAGCAGTTTTCCATCAGAAAAAGCAATGCATCATGACTCTCACAAATCGAAACGAGTTGGTTCCTTGAACTGCGTGTTCAGTACTATGGTACGTTCGAACCCATTGCTTTAATGAAACGACCACAAGACTTATTGCAACAGTAACCGGTTCAAACTATTAGCAGCGTTAGGACAACGAGAGAAAAAACGAAGGAAAACAAGAATCCAGCAATGAGAACCTGTAGCCATTTAATCGCTGTGAACACATTTAGTATCCTTGAATGGTTTCCTAGCCGTGAAGAACATTAGCCAATAACTGGTTTTTGTTTGTTTTCTATTAGATATAAAAATGACTGTGCTTAGAAGCCGAAAATATGCAATAAGAGAAGAGTACTACGCTCTTTTAGACTGAATATTTCCAGAAAAAGTTTTTCAATGGACTTTAGAAAAAGCAAATGAAGGGTTAAGTGACACTGTTGGTGACTGCATGTAGTAAACAACTGGAAACACCTTAGCATTGCAGATCTCAAAGGAAATCATATTCAAGCAACACTCATTATTTCAGTGCGATAAAAGGTTACAGATTCCCAAGTTGCAACCGAGCTCCATGAACCCACCCACCTCGCCAGAATGAGGAAGCACGGCAACGAAAAAACTAGAATCTCTTGGAGACAACCGCCTTTTACTTGAGCACTGAATATATTACGATATACTGCAAACACAGTACAGGTAGCGAGAAACAGGCCCTATCTGCAGTCTTCTATACGAAAGAGGAATATTTAATTGAGACCGCGATTGTGTAGGCCTAAGGTATACTAATTATAACGTTCGATATGTGTCACTCTACAGAAAAGTCAGGAGATTACTATATAATTATTGCATAATCCGAATTTATTTTGGGATATGGGATAGGCTAGCTTGACACAGAGCGGTGGTAGTCGCGGCCTACCCTACTGTGCCACTTCGGCCGATATTAACAGAAAGCAGCTATTGTAACTACACAAAATTAATGGAACGGTAAAAAATTATGAAAAGGATATTTATTTATGTGTACTACGAACTGATCTTGTTGAGCTGATGCGAGGTCGGTATAAGCTGTCGTTGTCGTTACTGTTGTTGTTGCTGTTGTTGTTGTCATTGCTGTTGCTGTTGTTGGTCGACGACTCATGTTTCGGCGATTTCGCCTTCCTCAGAGCTGTGCTATTACGAGTAGAANAAACAGGCCCTATCTGCAGTCTTCTATACGAAAGAGGAATATTTAATTGAGACCGCGATTGTGTAGGCCTAAGGTATACTAATTATAACGTTCGATATGTGTCACTCTACAGAAAAGTCAGGAGATTACTATATAATTATTGCATAATCCGAATTTATTTTGGGATATGGGATAGGCTAGCTTGACACTGAGCGGTGGTAGTCGCGGCCTACCCCACTGTGCCACTTCGGCCGATATTAACAGAAAGCAGCTATTGTAACTACACAAAATTAATGGAACGGTAAAAAATTATGAAAAACATTGCTGTTGCTGTTGTTGGTCGACGACTCATGTTTCGGCGATTTCGCCTTCCTCAGAGCTGTGCTATTACGAGTAGAACTGTTCCATACTACGAAAGGGCTTCCACTAGTAATAACACAGCTCTGAGGAAGGCGAAATCGCTAAAACGTCAGTTATCGACCAATAACACCACTAACAACGACAACTTATACCGATTTCGCATCAGCTCGACTAGATCAGTTTATAAGACCATATAGATAAACAAACCAACTACTTTGTCGAGCTTTATAAAAGGTCGGTTTTTTATGGGAGAAAGACTTCTGCCGATGAACTTGGTGATGATAACCATGTATTAGAATAGATCATGACCGGAACTTTGGACATGAAAGGAACCTCAGCGAAAGAAATTCTTGATGAAGCTGATATTTTGGGAATCCATTCTACCAACTTTCTCCACTAAACAACGCTATCATCTGACTACAAGGACTATTAATACGGCAAAATTCCCACAACGATTTCGTTCACATCATCGCTAAATCTTTCGGTGAACCACAAGCGGTTGAGTTCAGGTGATAAGATGAGCGCGCTTTGACCCAGCTGTCCAGATAGTAATGCAAGGTTGACCACACGACTCAAACATCGAGAACTTGGCCTCAAAAGCCGGAAAAACTGGATTTACTATCGACGTGTGTTATAGATGACAGATATTATGACTTCTCGTAGGCAGTCTGTTATTATCGTACGTGACGACAAGAATTCCGTAAATAAAGACGGTGAAACTCGTCCAAGATCTAAACACAACAATACTCGCTTTTTCCAGGTGTACAGCTAAAAAATGGATGCTGCTCCTCGTCTAATAACTCTACAGAATATAAAGATAGTTTAAAGACTTTTTTAAAAAAGCGAGTACTTGAGCTCATATTGAATCTGCTCGTTTAAAGAACATCTACACATCAAATGGAGAACGTGACCGCCGTGGTTTCTAGAGTGATAATTACAACCACAGGAGCAAATTTGGATGACAATAATGATTTCATTTTGAACACATTTAGCATCCAAATAACACCTAGGGGTTTCGTAACCTATTAAAGCTATTCATATGTTAACTGTTTCAAGATCATCAGCAACAGCTGACGAGATAAAATTAAACGGATTCGATCAAGAATATCTCATAACAGTGATCCACTTCGTAAAATCTTTTACAAATCCCAATAATGAAGGAACTCAACGATAACATGGATAAGCAACAGAAATGCAGAGAAAACTAAAGAATCGGTAGGGGATTTGATGACGGAGAGGTGGAACGAAAAAAAGAGTCGTTTCGAAGCGTCAGGAAATCGCGACGTCCCGACGTGAGGGACGAGTTAACGGAGCCTCTTAATAGACAAGTGGTTCAGCGGTTTCGATGAGCAATTTGTTTACGAACAAGAAGGAAAAATGAATAGACAGCATCGCTGGCCAGAATAAATCCAAAGAGAATTGTAAGAAGTCCAAACTGACAACTCTACCACAGAAATCCATGACCTCACTCGGGTTGATCTCTAAGATCGTGAATAGTGGGATCAATTTATACTTCAATTTATTTTGTAGTAGGTTTGTGTTTTGTAGCAGGTTTTTTCCTGTACAAAAATTGTGGTAGGCAGCAAATGAAAAGTAGACAATTGTGATTTCAACTACAGCTTCAGCTTAACTGGGTTCAGTGCCCATGAGGGCTCCTCAAATCAATCATGTTGACGAGTGATTACCGGTGGCACTGATCGGTAGAAAAACTAGCTGAAAGGCAGGCGAAACGAGTGACCCGCATGGTGTGGCGGTGAACGCACTAGCCGCCGAAAAGCGTAATAACACGTTCGTTCCCCACCGCAGATACCTGCGGTCCGGAGTTTTGCAAATATCTGAGCATCGCTGTGGTTGTATTTCGCATAATACCCTGTAGTGGAAATGAAAAATTGTAGTAGGCAGAGAATTAAAAGTAAATATTACCCATAGTTTTAAAGATTATCCTACCAATGATGTTGATTCTTGAATGTTTAAAAGAGTTAAAAAGCATACGGTGTCCTATGGCGCTTGATGGTGACCTTTCTCTCAAAATTCACTATCCGACATATAGCTGTCACAGCGAGAAGTACAAATCTTACCAACAGCAGTACTGCGAACTATCGAAATAACAACGCCTATGGATCAAATGCAATATGGGAAGGAGTGAGCCATAGTCGGATCTTCACAAGGATCGTGTGAAATGCAGAAATTTTTAAATACACAAAAGTATCGCTTAAAATGAGATGACTGAGTGGACAAAAATTTTGAGTTATAAATGATAAAGACTGGAGCAAGAAAGAATGCGTTTCCATAGATTACCGAAAAACTTCATTACTTTACGGAGATAGCCCAAAGCTTGAATATTGTTAGTGATAATGTGTCAGAATTCTTTGAGAATTGATTTTTATATGAGGACTTACCAAGTATCAAATTTTGATGTCTAAAAATTTTCATGCCTTCCAACGGTTTACCGCCTCATCGTGGCTGCGTGGTGATCTTGGGTGTGGGGCTGCGATGTACAGCGGGAGAGATTCATCACCTTGACAGGGTCTCCCAAGCAGAGGAGTCAGGTGTTTCCATCTGGAACGCCGCTAAGGGTAAACCCATAACAGAATCTGTCATCGTCCTGGTACCAAACTAGGCGCATGGTAGGAAATCTCCTTTTGGTGCACAAGGGCGGCGAGTGCCTGTGGTTGTGCTGACCTGGGCAGACTTTAGCCAGGCTGACCTTGGGATTCCAGAGAACTACAACGGCTAAACCAGCAAATCTCTGAAAAAGTGGAGACTATGCTGGGGCCCGCACAACCAGTGAGGACGGGCCGTTCAAGTATCCAAGTAAGTAAAAATCCTCACAACAAGTTAGATAGAGGGAAGTAAAGAAATAGACAATACACGAGTCGAAACCGGATCAATAGACCGTTCTAAGTGTCAAAAAAGAAAAATGGGGAAAACTTCCGTAATTAATGATAAGAAAGCACAAATTCAAGCCATCGCTCAGCTCTCGAGTCTAATGGATTTGACTATGGCTATCACGCAGACGTTTAGGATGTCCTGGTACCATATATTCTCTTACATTAAATTTTCCTTTAGTGAGTTATTTATAGGACAATCTCTTGATGGTTCATCTAACTAATCATCATAACTGAATAACTGGGATGAGTTAAGCCGTAAAACAAACCTTCATCATCTTGCACGATCATCAAGGCCGCTAAAAAAGCTTCACTCCATAAAAAAAGATGAAAAATCAAACCCACTACAAATAAGCTACCTATGCCTTTTTATGTGCCTTTTACAACTATACGTTAAATGGTAATGGCAACAAGGAGCTCTAAATGTAGTCGGCAACATCTGTCTGGGGTTCGCACAAGTGAAAGTCTCCAGCCAAACCTCCAGCTAGGATTGTTCATTCAGTCTATGCTAGTATCTGTTTATATCCTTGCAGGATCAAGCTGCTCAATCGCCGCTGATGATATGGAGCATTCAAAAATCAAAGGATCACGTCAGAACTTTTTCTTGAAATGGCTAATGCAAGAAAAATGTCAGCATTGTGCTCTGACGACGTTTTGGTCGACATTTAGAAACACTCAGTGACCAGATAAAAACGCGAGCGTAAAATATGAAACATCATACCCTAAGGATCAGATCCACAAGAAAATACTCCACGAGACTGTTCTCCGAACAAAACACAAATGAAGAAAGTAATAGATATGCGATGGCGCCTTAGCGACATAAATAGCTTAGATCAGTGCTAAAGTGCTAAGAAAAAATGTAGATGAAGTGTGATGATACCGGAGCGTAAGAATCAGTCTCGCGTAGAAGCACAAGCCTTGGCTATTCTAACTGATTTCAAGTTGGCAGTTGTGTGATAATGATAAGATGAAAAACCAACTTACTTCCTAATGAATTCAGTAGACCTATGAATAGAATAATATATCGGGGCGTTAACCGTCCCATGGAGCGATTAGGTGAATCGCAGCGTGTGTGTCTGTATGTCAGTCAGAAGTGGGGTTGACGAAGAATAGTGGGTGGGTGATGTTGAGGCTAGAAGAGATCGCCGTACCCGAACAGAGCGTTTCGGGCGCTAAAGGCGAATAGGGTCAGCGTATACAGTCGTCGCCCCGCCCGAGGGCTTGTTCAGCCTGTCGTCGTCTCGTAGCCCTGGAGGACACTCGCCTCTACAAAAGGCACCATAACACCTCATTTTGCTGAACACATCATCAAGTAAGTGTCATTGAAGTACTGATTGTGAATTGCCAAGGCACATTGTTCGCAATGACACAGCTTAAAGGCGTTCCTACCGTTTTTTTTCAAATTACCGGAAATTCACGTTTTTCTCTCATTTCTCCGAAATGTTAAGACCGAGGCTAACGTATGAAGTAGAATGGCAGTTTCAAAAAAATTCCATTGAAGCATCTTGAGACAAAGAACTGTCTTTCCTTCACGACAGCCAAGTCCTCAAGTCCTCAACTATACCAATTATCGAGTTATTACCTACGATTACTGGAAATCTAGTAGAGTCGCGCTTACGTCAAAGCCTTATTGTGTTTGTCTTTCCCTTCAATCGCTAAAACTCTTCAAGAACAACTCTCAAATCATCTCTTAATTGTTTTCGAGGTTTTCATTTCTCTCTCGATAACAATTTGGTCGGCTGCTGTTCCTAGTAGACTCAACCATTTACTAGCTATTCAGCTAATTGCTTCAAGTACACTTCACAATCATATAAAGAAATATTGTCGAGAACTGGAATCGTGCTTCTTAACCATTATGACTTCATGCCGAAGCATTCACTTTCATCATAAAAAGGGAAAGCAAAAATGGATTTGCGCTAACGTAGAAATTTTTTGTGGACACGTAATTTTACAAAGAATCCAGATTTTCGTCTTACTTCAGGAATTTTTCGCTGAACAGAAGCTTCTATTACAATTTGAAAGCCATTTTCACAAAGTAAACTTGTACGAAATTGGTGATGGCATGAGCTATATATACATCACAAGAGTTACTGTGACTTATACATCTGCCCAATTATGTTTGTGCCTATATTAAGATATAAAAGGATAATGGATAAAGCTGTCCGCGTTGATCAATCCCTGAGGGATGTGCCATGCATTCGATTTCACTAAGCATCGTTTGGAGCTGAATAAATGCATATCTGGCCTTTAGAATGTCTCGCGGTGGCCTAGCGATGTATCGAGCCATTGCTGCTATCCTCCCATACAAGTCTGGTACCAATTTGCCGATCCCAGAGGGATAGAATGCTTGGTGAGCTTGGCGCTCGAGGATCGATCCCATGTGTATTGCGCGGCGCCTCCGATCACTGCGCCACAAGCGTCCTTATTATTAAGATATATATAAAAGTATCAATCCAGAACAATTTTAGCATAAATTTTAGTATTGTAGAATCCTTAAAGGTGAAACATTCCTAGGGAAACAGATTGAAGAAACAAAGGAAAAAAATGGAAATGAAATCAACCCATTCGTCTATAAATGCTTTTTTTTTTACTCCTCTTATACTGAGATTTTCTTTTCAATAAAACCAATTACGGTCACTAGCGACCTACTAATCACGCACGAACAAAGGAAGGGTTGTGAAAACAATGAGCTAAACGAGCACCATACTGAGCATGGATGTATTTTAAAAAATCGAACCTGAAGTTCGCTATCTGAATTTTTTTAGGTTACATTCGACCTCCGATTTTTTTAAAATTTTACACTTTACAAGATTTTTCCTGCACGACGACGATCTGTAGCCGGATTGCAATAGAGATCCTATTGTATAGATCAAATCCACAGTGCATAGCTGAAGTCATAAAGATCTAAGGAAAATCAACTGCATAATAAGCTTATGCTAAACCATAGATAAGCATCACGGGGCTCTTGTTGGAATCCAGTGCAATAAACGAAAACTGAACATTGACCATTATGGTATCCCTTAAGGAGGAAACTTCTTCATGAGTCGCTAGGATCTCAACTGATGAATCTATTCCCATCTGCTAAACTATTCAACAGATTTTCCAGCGTACAGCAATGCTGTTAAGACGGTATAGTTGAGCTTTTTCATCACATTGAAGACTTTTTACATCATTCACATTATTCCCGAAAGGTTTCCTTTGGAAGCGATGTACAGTCGACATGCATGACGCCACGTCAAACTGCCGTGTTCTGAGACCTTTTGATTTAAGAAATCATGCATCGAAAGTGAAGCACAAGTGGTCTGACCTAATGCGAAGTGTAAATGAAGAATGAGCAGAAAAAATGGTGGAGTAGTTCTGGAAAACACGGAAACATTTGCATGGAGGATGACCTGAGCGGATTTGCTGGTTATAACAGCGCCTCCAAACGACTCCCTGTGAAGGACTACGGAATCCAAGCAGACGAATTGAAATTCAGCTTAGGTGGACCATCACGATTTATTACGGCGGACCATCCAAATGCACAAATATGAATACATGTCGTAGAACATGCCTTAATAAAAAGTCAACTCTTTACGGGTGATTGCTGATGGCAGAGATCGGCAGAACTAGCTGAGAGACAGGCGAAACGAAGTACCCGCATGGTGTGGTGGTGAACGCGTTACTCCCCGTAAAGGACAATAGCGCGTTCGTTCCCCACCGCGTACACCTGCGGTCCGGAGTTTTGCAAATATCTCAGCATCATTAAAGTTATATTTCGCAATATACTGTGCCATTAAAAAGAGTGGGCAGTAAATACTAAGTTAAAATACAACTTTTAATCATCGTTGCAATTGTTTTACTGATTATGCATTTACTGCATAAATAATTGGTCCTTTAATGTGCTCGCATCAATCCAAAGTCCATGTGAGCACCCTGGTAATGTGAAACTTATTGACTATAAATCTTAGTGCTCTGAAGTTTTTGTTCAATGTTAGGAGAAAAACATCGGCGTTCAACACATGGGTTCTATTGGAATCACTTGAACCACCTATTGTTTGGCCAGCTCCTTACCTTTTTCTCTCGTAAGTCCTTGAGATAAACCATACTAAAGCGTTTCCGTGTCACAAGCACAACATGTTCTTGGACTTTTAGGTACAAAGTAAACCACCTCCTTTACAATTAAGTCTGTGTCGGTACGATGGTAATTGGTAGGTCTTAATAATTCAAAAGGCCGACATTCTATAAACCTCGGCATGATTAGTTGGTATATTTATTCATTTGGCCATATAAACTGATCACGCGTGGTGCAGTGGTCGGGGCACCTGCAACACACACGTGGAATCGATCCCCGCGCCCATGGCCCACCAAGCCTTCCATTCCTGCGTGGTCGGTACATTGGTACCAGACTTGTCTGGAAAGATAACAGCACTGGCTCGATACATCGGTAGGCCATCGCGAGACATTGTAAAGGCCAGATATGCATTTATTCACCTACAAACGATGCTTAAGGAAGTCGAATGCGGGGCCCATCCCTCAGTGATTGATCAACGCTGAGAACTTTGTCCTTTTTATTTTTAGGTTCAGAAACTTTTGTTCTACAAGTTTACTTTCGAATCACAAGACTGTATGAATTTACGTGTTAGCTTTTAGCGCCATGTCTTCTTTAGGGCCGAGCACACTTTTTTGTTTAACTAGTATATCACTGATTTTAGTTTTTCAGTCTTTTTCCGTAGAGTACGATGAACTCCAATAATATGAGAGTGTTTCAAAATTCTCAGCAAAGCGGCTTGCGTGCTGTGTAGGAAAGAGGATTGCCCCGTTGGAAATGGAGTTGTCTTATGGCGTTTGTGGTATTGGCTTTACCCTGGGCTAACCAAAACTTCGTCGTTCTGTGATTGGCAAACCAGTATCAAACTTGTCTAGAGGGGCAAAAAGAACTGACTCGATGTATCGGTCGGTTTTGCAACCCAGTGTGTAGTCAGATATACGTTTAATCATCTCCACAATACTTAATGGAGTGAAATTTACGGAGCATCACGAAGAGATTGATAAGCACCACGCGCTTTATCCCCTTTGAGTTTGTTGGGTAAGTCTCATGCGTGAAGAGAACGACTGAACACCTTGCTGGTTTCAGTTCAATACCGCTCGCTTGATGATGAATAGAATGCTTTGAAATTGTAGATGAGTAACAAGATCAGCCTCTTAGCTTATCAATAAACCGGCCTACTTCACAAATATGTGAATCATATATGATTCACATCGTCTTCGGTGCATTAATTATTTGATTGCAGGCCTTAGAACGAGGTGATGAAAGTTCGATCGAAAATCAAAATAATAGTAACAAACACCAATAAAAAGTTACCGTATGCCTGCCATTCCACGCTATTGGATAGAACAAATTCAACTGGTTTCTCGTAGAAGGTTCCAGCAGCCTCTAAAGAAGCACGACTTCTAAAGTATTCATTGGAGAGTGGCGACAGGAAAGTAATAACGTGAGTGATAAAATGTTTTTAGGTTATTCGCATGAAAACACGAACAACCTTTGTGACCACAACATTGCCGAATGGAGACTGTCAAAAGAAATTTATTCAGATTGTATCACGTCTGGTAAGACACCGAAGATCGTCATTGACAGACTTGCTTGAATGTGAAGCTTCCCGAGCCATCCATAACAACACAGTGCAGTACCTCGGTCGAATCTTCGAGCTTTTCCAAAAGTGGTAATGTCAGTACTGCAGAAAAACACGAATTGGCCACCACTATTTACCATGTGCAATTGGTGTCGATCATTTCGCTGAAGTATGGTGTGTCATTGGGGAAACCCGATCACGAAAATTATAGTTGCGCTAGAGGTGGTAAATAGTAGGTTAAGCACATCAACAACAACTATGCACGTTCCCGTCAACGCAGGTAAATCCAAGCGGATGGGATACCTCTCTATCTGCGCTGGATTATGTATTTATAGCTTTAATATGAACGCAGATATTTATACACTTTGGGAGGATGAACATCCATATACATATGCGAGTTGTACTATATCTCGGAAATGGATCCGGTCAGTGACGTATAATCAGACTGACTGAGTGGCATTCTGTAGGTTCCGGTCAACCTCATCAAATAAGCCTATTTCGACCCCGAAAGAGACATGATACGCATGAGTTTATTCCCAGCTATAGACCAGCGAGATATTCGTGGATAAACTTTCGCTAAAAGCAATCAAAATAAAGAGCCTTAGGCGTAAAATGCGATGTTCTCCGTGTTTATCAGGCAAGCGAAGTCCACAGGAAGACACTGTTGTATAACAGGAACACATGGAGTTCATTGGTACCCCACCGAATCACTGGATGACTAATGGGACTCTGGATGATATAGGTTATAAGGTGGTATATGGTTCTATGTATTTTCTCAAGAAAAATTTTCATAACTACTTCATACACACAGCATGGCAATCATAACAACCCATTCATCGTTTCTAGACGAGGTATAGGTTCCGTTTCCACTAAGCACCTTTGTGACACAGTCTTTAGCTGTCAAGCATTTTTCCACATTATTTCTAAGCATTTTTGTTATGATTCCATTGTGTTAAACGCTCTGTTAAATTAATTCCCTGAAGTGCTCGTCTCAGACCATTTACTACGGCATTTGGCGAGACGTCAACACAGAATTCGATGGCTGAAACAAAGCTGGTTCAGCACTTTCGATGATACCGAAAGAAAGGGTTACATCAATGCAACGCCTACTATCGCGTGCAGTTTCGTGTCGAGGGATTTTCGGCAAACGCACAAATTCCATACGAACTTCGCTGTCACGTATCTCTTCAACTACGCGACCTATTTAGCATTTCACAATTTCAATTCTATCATCTCTACGAACTCTAGCCATCACCCTGTGAATGGAGACGCGCTTGATGACAAATGGTATCCATTTACGCTTGCGACCGGCTAGGATTCAAAGCTTCGTCCAAATGAACCTGGATTAAACTGCAGTTATATGATGAAAATTTCGATTACATGTAAGTAGTTAGTCATAAACAATATGGAATAAGCTCTAGAGAGCTAAAAAGGATAAAGGATAAAGCTCTGGTCGCTGACCAATCCCTGAGGGTTGTGCCATGCATTCGACTTCATTAAGGCTTGTTATAGTTTGAGTCTGGTCTATCGTCCTGAATTCTTCGCGAAACCCTGCTTGCTCACATGGGTGTCCTTCGATCAGGGGCAGACAGCAGGCAAATTGAGCGATAGTTGCCGATATTGTGGAAGTCAGCTTTTTTGAACACTAACGCGATCTTTTGTTCTTCCATTGAATAAACCTTCTGAAATACTTAATTACTTGGAAGGCCTGTACCCAGAGAATTCTTTTATTTCAGTTGTTCTTTTTCATGTTCAGTGATTTTTTTTTTGCACGTTTTAACAACATTTTACACTTCATCCTTATTTCATCATATTCTGTTACGTGTTCTTACACGTTCAAGATATTCAAAAAATTTTTTCAACATTTAATTCACTGCGGATATTTTCAAAAAATTTACTGTTTCATTCTCTTCCTTTATACACCGATTTTCCAGAACCCATCGTTAAGTTCCAAATCTGATGATTTGTGGGTGCTATTACATCGAACAGTTGTTTGTTTTTTGTTTACTCATCCTGTAAAGGCAAAGAAAAACCAACTCAAAGCCACAAAGAGGGTTACAATTGGGTGAACGGAGGAACAATAAAAGGAGACGGATAGTACTTACTTGGATGTTTGGATACTTGGACGGCTCGTCCTAACCGGTTCTGCGGCCCCAGCATAATCCCCATTTTACTGGAGTTTTTCTGGTTTAGCCGTTTTGGTTCCCTGGAGTCCTGCGTTAAGCCAGGCCATAGTCTACTCCAGGTCGTCACCACCACAAGCAATCGCAGTCCTTGTGGATCAGAGGGAGATTTACCACTATGCGACTTTGATACCAGGACGGTGGTGGATCCTGGTATTGGTTTACTCTTATCTGGGTTTCATAATTTAAACGCCGGTCTCCTTCTCAGCTTGGGGACCCTGCCAAGGGGATGAATCCTCCTGCTGTATATCGCAGCCCGACACCCAGGATCATCTCCCAGCCACGTTGGGGCGGTAAACCAACAGGAAGCTTTAGGGAAACCAACTAAGTACTTTAGTACTTATACAACGCGAAAATACTAGGCGCTTCCAACTTCGAACTAACATGTCTCATCCTATACCCTCATCAGTGAATTTTATTCATTAGAATAAAATCCTCCGGAATCTACAAATACCTGCCCACGGAGCAAAAGTTCTCTTGTTTTACGATGAAACTTTGATTCCCTGGAATCCACCACATATATTCCTTCCGCTTTCTTGTTTCAAAGGTCATATTTCAAAAAAGAAAGAGAATGAACAAAAGAGATTCCGTCTATCGTGAGGCTATGATGTCCCGCAATGTATTGGTCAGATTTGCGGTTAGCGCCAATGCGTTCGAAATTTTAAGACTTCAAATCCGAAAATTTCACGTTCGCTTTCCTGAGAATCCTAATTCTAAACACGTTTGAGTTTGAAAATGTACTGCATGGAAAGTATACAATTGTTGAGATAGGAAAGAATCCCTTCCATAAATTTACAAGTTGTGAATCATTGAAATAGTCTAGTAATCTAGGAAGTGTCGTCAGCTATTGTCTAGCTTTGTCGCAAAACGGTGTATCCATTACTATGTGTAGCACACGAAGGGACGACAGCGAATCTCCGGTCGCTCTCATGGTGAGTCATATGTGACTCTCCTCGGCCGAAGTGCCCACAATATTTGGGTTCGTCGTACACGACCTATCTCGGGCAGCTTGCTCTGAAATGCGCAGGTCATACACGACTTCTGATCCTTCATATATCGTTCTTCTGGTCATCTTGATTTCTGATTTATGAACGTCCATGTTACAGAGTACATTACAAATTACAACGAAGACAACTACATGCACAATGCTAGTACAACGTCATTCTCCCTGAAATCCAGAAATATTTGTGCCAGATAGCTCCTAGGTGTTTACCACAGTCCCCGGTCCTTGCGTACACGAGGGAATTTGCTCCTTTGCGACTAGGATTCTTCCAAGGCGACAACGACTACCGACAATAATTCGACGGATCAAGAGGAATATAATAAGCGGAATTCAACCCGTTACAAAGAACAATCCTCCAGCTTCAGAATACTACAAGATAACCCATGAACATGTTCACAGAGTTCCAAGCAGACAAATATGGTAATTACGGTTGTAACTGCGCGAAAGAAAAGAAAGTAGCAAGCACTTCACTCGTATGCAAAAGCTAAGTCCAAAAGATTCGGGGAAACTAACCAAATGCTCGAAACCGCTACATGCTTTGGACCATTTCAATACAGCAGTGACGCTCCAAGGTAACATAAAGGATTCCACGAACCGTACCAGTTGCTATCAACAAATTTTTTAACAAAATGAACAAAATGATCAATAAAGTGTAGCATACGGCTTTCGAGATTATGAAGATCTACCTAGAAAAACACAAGCACCCTCACTTCTATCCTCTTAATTCTATTTATTCACACTCCCACCAATTCCTTTGTCTCAAAACCAACATGGAATTATGTCGTAATGTCTTGACAAACAGCATAATTGCAAATAATACTCACAAAAAACAGTACTATCACAAAAAATGGTCAACAACCAATTAGTTAACATTGACAGGCTGATTTATACCACGTAGTATGTGCCGGGCGCGTGTAGCGCAGTGGTCGGAGGCGCCCTGGTACCCTCCAGTGTCGGAAAATTGGTACCAGACTTGTCTAGGAGGATAGCAGCACTGGCTCGATACATTGGTGGGCCACCTCGAGTCATTGTAAAAGCCATATATGCATTCAGACACTTTCAACGATGCCTAATGAAGTCGAATACATAGCGCATCCCTGAGGGATTGATCAATGCCGAAAGCTTTATTTATTTATTTGTTATATTATAAGGGTCCACAGAACTAAGAAGGTTACCTATGCACGCTTTAAACTACTGCTGCAAAGTTCATCCATTTATTAGATATGAATGTTTACATTCAAGGGATGAAGTGTGAATATCACAATCCTAATGCATTTTACAAAAAAGCGCAACTCTACGCTTCCAGATATCTGTTACAAAAATCGGAATGTGGATAAAACCTGTACAGTTACATACGAGAACGAACAATATAAAAGTAAGCATTTCTCCATTCGCAGCAAGATTTGTCAACAACTGATTAGCACTCAAAGGATTTTTCATACACCTATTTATTTACTCCTAAAGAATGTACAGACAAATACACCTTTGATCACCTTAGATTCTCGAAGAAATGTTAGGAGACTAGAGATAGAAAAAGAAACGAAATGTAATTAAGTAATCCTACAGCTTTTCCATAACATTAAGTTCCACGGCAGCATTTACACTGTATAAAAAAACTCATAAGGACAAGGTCATGGATAGTAGTACTGAGATTTTCTGTACCTAACGTCTAGTTCTAAACATAACTTGGAACCAGCAGACTCATAGGTGTTTACCTCGAGCAAAAAGCATCTGTCGAAAACTGCTCAATGAAACTGAAAAAGGTTACCCAGATAGCAAAGTTACTAGAGCTCAAAAAACTAAGATCTGACGTTCGGCGTATACTCAACGTACCTCGTTGTATTGTGCATGAATGTTGTAGCCAGTAAAACTGCCGGACCACCGCCACCCTGCATTCGTTTTTCGTTTTGTGATCGAACAAATAAGGATTCTTCGAATGTAGCTCCGCCAAGAATAAATACAATTAAATTGTCGAGTCGACTGCTGCAATACAACATTGCACAATAGTGACTACGTCACCAAAAACTCTGAACGACTTCATCTAATTCGGACAATAAAAAAAAACTTTGCAAGAATGCATGAAGCCACGTCTTCCCAACGGTTTACTGCCTCATCGTGGCAGGGATGTGCTTCTAGATATCGGGCTGCGACATACAGCGTGGGGATCCATAAGCCAGCAAGGTCTCCCAAGCTGAGAAGAAATCCGGCGTTTCCGTTAGAAAGGCCAGCTAACAGTAAACCCATACCAGTATCCACCACTGCTCTGGTCTCAAACTAGTGCCATGGCGGCAAATCTCCCTCTCATCCACAAGGATGGCAACTCCTTGTGATGGTGACGACCTGGGTCAGACTTTGGCTAGGCTGACCTCGAGACTCCAGAGAGAGAACCACAGTGGCTAAATGAGCAAAGCTCCAAAAAATGGAAATTATGCTGGGGCCCACACAACCAGTGAAGATGGGTCGTTCAAGTATCCAAGTAATAAGTCACCTCGGATTTTTGTTTTAAAAAAACGGCTCCACACAGGTTACAAAAGAAGGAATCTTTTCTAAAAATATATGAATGACAAATTGAAGACCTACCTCACAGTCAAGAATTTACCATTGTCGAATAACTTGAGCAAGTTAGAAAATTCACCTTACGAAATCTCCTGGTAGAAATGGATACTGCTGTTCTGACAGTTTCCCTCTAATTACATTCTCTATGATGTTCTTGATGTAAGGTTGATGTTGAGTATAAATATTCTCAACTCCCTTCAAGCCTTTAATAAACCTAGAAAATCCACATTACAGATAACGTTGAATAGTTGAAACTATAACGAAAAAATTGAAATTTACGAACTCCTACCTGACATGGACCGAATTCACGAAGGATAAGGACAGCACAGACGTGTGCCTACTCTGACTCCGAATATATGCAACGAATTAATGTAATGTCAAGCAATACCTTTTTGTCATCTCCATAGTTGAGCTTTCGCCAAAGAGATCATTGTTTCTACGAGCAGAACCAGCATACCGTAACAGTGATTTAACAATGTTTGCAGTGTTTGGATTCTGAATATATAACGACTACGGATAAATACTTATAAAATAATGAATAGGGCTAAACCTGCGGTAAATCTTAACCTTTTTTAACGAATTAACCAGACCCGGGATATCGTTATTGGGATTTCCCTCAAATCGAAGCGCATAAAGAAGTACAAGTCGTAAAGCATTCTGAAATATTACAAATAATGCAAATAATTAACATGAAGAGTATACAGTCGCTCACCAAGCGAGTAGTTTTCGGATGATTGATAAGTACGCGAATACGCTCCAGACAACGAGAATGGTCACCTTCAGCAACTATACTTTGTTCGACCTCCAACACCTCATACTCCTTTACAGTTACAAATGCAGCGTGAATAACATTTAAATCTTACCTCCGAAATCTCCAGAAGATTCTGGTTCGCTATAATTTTACTCAGTTCTCCCACTAATGTAACATGCTTTGATACTGTTCCTGTAAACAACCTATAAAGTGGGAAAATAAAACAGAAGTAATAGGCATGATAAAAAAAAAAATAAAACTCTCAACGTCGATCAATCAATCCCTCGAGGTTGCGCCATTCATTCGACCTCATTAAGCGTTGTTGGGTACCACTGAATACATATCTGACATTTACAATGGACTCGCGATGGCCTACCGATGTGTCAAGCCAGTGCTGCTATCCTCCCAGACAAGTCTGGTACCAATTTCCCGACCCCTGAGGGACGAAAGGCTTGGTGACTCTGTGGCGCGGAGAACAATCCCATGTGTATCGCAGGCCTCCGATCACTGCACTACACGCACCATAACAAGTAACAGTAATAGTAACAAGCATGGTACGAAAGAAACATTTCGACCCACTAACCTGATATTTTTTTGAACTGGGGATACTCCTCCACAAAGCTCTTCATATCTGCTATCGAATCCAAATTTTTGTGAATCTGAGATTTTTGTTGGAACTCGTTCATTAACAGTTTTATGTTTTGGCCGATTTCTCCAAAATTTGATGAAACATTCTGAAAACACCACGCTTCGAAAAAAAAACGAACTGACTCTGTCGCATTGTTTCACATAGATGACAAACTTCTAACACTATACCGCCTCATCGTGGCTATGAGGTCTTCCTGGATGTCGGGCTGCGATGTACAGCGGGGGGGGATTCATCCCCCAGAAGGGTCTTCCAAGCTGAGGAGTCTGGTGTTCCCATCAGGAAACCCAGCTAAAAGTAAGCCAACACCAGGATCCACCACCATTCTGCTACCAAACCAGTCGCATGATGGCAAATCTCCTTCTGATCCATAAGGACGGTGACTGCCTGTGGTGGTGACGACTTGGGATACACTTTGGCCTGGCTGATCTCGGAGCTCCAGGGAACCACAATGTCTAAACCAGTAAAACTCCGAAACAATGGAAATTATGCTGCAGCCCATACAACCAATGAAGAAGAGGCATCCAAGTGTCCAAGTAAATAAGATGACAAACTGATAACTAGTTAGAACAAATCAGCAACTACTCCTCAACATTTAAACGATAAAAAACCGAAACTATACATACCTTTGCATAAAATTCATCGTGCAGTTCACTCAAGACCATATTTTGGCCAGCAGCACTAACTCGATTGTTATTGATCGTAATAAGTTCATGAACCTGATAAACACAACCGATATCCTAACGTGTAGAAGGGTCAAATTCATGAGCCACTTCAAACCAGCCAAGGATCATGGAGAATATGCAAAGAAGGGAAGCTCTCAAAAACTTACCATGGCTTCATATGTCCACTGATTGAGCAGTGGAGTCACCGGGTCTTCACTGCGGTCTACCAATAACAACAGCGTATCACTTTTACAGTTATCAAACAGACCTTCTTCTCGCCTTATGACCTATAGTTTAAAAAATTCATAACAATACCAAAAGCCTGCAGATTTACTTCATTAAACAAGGTTGAGAGAAAAGCTAAACAAAGGACCCGCACGATGTAGCGGTGAACACGTAAACCCCGGTAAAGGTTAACAGCGGGGTTCGATAGCGACCGCTGACACCTGCAGTCCCAAGTGTTGCAAATATTTCAGCATCATTATGCAACGTTATTATCACTTGATTTTTTTATACATTAGTGTACGTGGTAGAACCAGGAAACCAAACTAGCCTGATTCAACTCATCTGCGAGTCGTTTACAATTCTCTGATGATCGATGAAACCTGAAATAATCGAAAGAAGGAAAGTGTAAATGACATCACCGAAAGGTCAAAAGTGTAAGAATATCTATTACCTTAGAATTGGCTTCTTTTTCTGACCTAACAAAAGGGCAACAAGTGCTTGCTTGATTCGGACGAAAGAAGAAGTGGTGATCGTAAAAGAACTGTCATAAATATCTCTCAAATTTATGCAGAACAGCGATGCATTGAGAGTGACTCCGTCAACAAAGAATTCATGGACTTCTCTGACCTAAAACCATTTTAGAGTTAGAAACATAATGATACCTTACCCAGTTAAGTCCTTAAAACTAAGTTAGATAAGGACTAATAATTAAGAAACAGTTAATAAAGTTTGTATTTGCTCGGAAATCACTTCGTAAGAAGCTAAAACAAATCAGAAATCCACAAAAACGAGAAAACCTACTGTTTCATGTTCGTCAGCTTCGGCCAGTGTTTTCAAATCAGTCTTGCTAACAATATTAGAGAAATCTAAGACGAAAATCTCTGACAACAGAAACGTTTGAGCAAACTTAGTACTTAATTACCCACATATATAGTATTGCGCATACTTTGGATTCCTCAGCTCCGTTGACAACAACTGCACATTGTCAGGGGTAGGTCGGACAAATACTAAGCACTTCAGGTACTTTATAGATTCTCTTGGAACAGGTGAGTCCAATCGCTCAAATAAGTACACCTGAAACATAACACCTGCCGAACACCACAAAACAACCACTAATACCTTCTTGTGTTGTTGACCTAACACCAGGTTGATAAAGATGTTTACTCGGCCAACATTTCGACGTCTTCATGTTCATCTGATCCAATGATTCCAGTCGGATGGTCCACATCGCGAAGATGCAGATCATCGACTCGGATCACCGTCTCTGACGAAGGCGAAGACGTCGAAACGTTAGTCGAATAAATCTCTTTATCAAGCTCATACAGGACGAGTGTAGAGCAGTGCTCGAAGGCGCCCTGCAATACACATGGGATCGACCCTTGCACCCACGGCTCACCAATCCCTCCATCCCTCCGGGGTCAGCAAACTAGTACCAGACTTGTCTGGGAGGATAGCAGCACTGACTCGATACTTCGGTAGGCTACCGCGACTCATTGAAACGCTAGACATGCATTCACCCACCTCCGACGATGCTTAGTGAAATCGAATGCATCGCGCATCCCTCAGGAAGTGATCAACGCCGAGAGCTTTATCCTTCATTTTTTATCAACCTCGTGTTAGTTCAACAATCCAAGAAGATAATGACCGTTACTAACGAGGTTAAGTCAAGATCAGTTTGAGAACAAGCACTAAGTTGACAAAGTGATTTACCTCCTTCTGCATCATTTCGGACTGGGCAAATGCACAGGAAACCATCGTAGTCTAAAAAATGATTATTTCTAGAGTAGAACTGTCCAAAATATTCTTAGGTCCAAAATGAGAATAACATCATGAATTACCGTTTCTTTATCCATCAGAATGACTTTCATTTGAGGTCCGGCGATGTTCACCATCTCCTTGATATACGCTCGCGCCGTGCCGAGCACATCCATGTTTGAAAAGACCTCAAATGCAAGTTGTTTGTCTGAAAAACTCCTCAAAGTCAGATATGGTCATTAGCTCAGTTCCACTAGTGGACACTTCAGGAGCCGAATAACATGTCGCTATAATCAACGTCCATCTACAACAAGTAATTCAAAAGAACAACGAAAGAACCATAAATGAAGACACCGCTCATTCCAGTAGTACTGCAAAGTGCTGAAAAAACCAGTTTGAAAAGTTGAGGATGAGGAACAATTGATAGAAAAATGGAGATGTTTGACCAGCCATACCGTCGGAATTCCTTTTATAACAAAGTCTGCTAATGGAAGAAAAGCTTCCTTACAGTAGAAGATAGATCAGAATACTGATCTTTTACAATATTACTGCAAAGGCTAGAGAAAGAAAAAGAAAGAGAAGGAAGAAAAGAAGGAAAGGAAGAGAAAAAGTAGAGTAAAGAAGGCGAAAAGCTGAAAATGAGAAGCGGCCAACAAAACGATGGAAGAAAGAGTGGATATCTAACCAAGTACACCTATGCAATTCTTTTACCATTAGAGTTTCTTTAGGAATCGTTACATTAGTAAGACCTTAGTTATACACTTCAGCACAGATTTCCCTCAGCAATTCCTGGACTAGGAAGGGTTTGGGCTAGGCTGAACTACAGGGAACGACAACGGCTAAATCAGCAAAACCCCGAAAAAAGATCGAACTTACCCCGGGGTCCCCAAAACAAGTGAAGACGGGCCATCCAATTATCCAAGTAATTCCCGAACACGACGTCGTCTTCTTTCCAGATGGGTCGCAAAACGGAAAATTGCGTCCACATCGTAGGTGACGTGGGGGTCCTCACATTTTACATATATGTATTTTGTGTGTACATGTTTTACATTTTTATTATTATCCAGAACCTTACATGGAAGAAGAAGTTGGTGATCCAGTCGTAGAAGGGCCACCACCAGCTCATACTGCAAACAGCAGTGCTACAACAACGAATCCAATCAGGAGAAGGATCGACAAACTTATCTCTAGCAAGCTCCACAATGATCCTGTAAGTTTGTGCTTTGTATGCAACGTTAGATAAGCTCGGGTACAGCTTAGACAGGATTTTAAATCACATTATGTGAACTAGAAAGGGCACGTGTGGTGCAGTGGTCGGAGGCACCCTGCAACACACGTGGAATCGATCCCCGCGCCCATGGCTCACTAAGCCTTCCATTGCTCCGAGATCGACAACTAGGTACTAGACTTGTCTGGGAGGATAGCAGCACTTGCTTGATATATCGATAGGCCAACTCGAATCATTGTAAAGGTCATATATGTATTCAGTCATCTTCAACGATGTTTTATGAAGTCAAATGCATGGCGCATGTTTCATGGTTTGATCGGCACTGAGAGCTTTATCCTTTTATCCTTTTATGTGAACTAGGTCAAACAGTCCATAGTTACCAAGACGTCGCAGGTATAGGAAACCATGCTTCGTCATGATACTTACCTCTATATCAGGAAACTGTCGTCTATTTCTGCTAAGGAATATAACCACCTGTAACGGAAACATTTTCAGTGTACTCCCTTAATACACCTGCATAAAACTTGGCTTTTTCATCCTTTTATTCATTATTTTGTTCTTTCATATTTAAGGAATTCCTGAAAGTTGTCGATTACGTTGCTCCTATGGTTGGAGATCTCGATATACACACCGAACGTCGTCTCGTTCGAAGTTTAGAAAAGCGGCAACTGGAATTGAACCAGGAATACCTCCAAGAGTTTGAGAAGGTTGTATAATTTTAATCTCTATTTCCGAATTTCGGGAATTGTTGACGGATGATCGCTGGTGACACTGTTAGATACAAAATTAGCTGAGAGATAAGGGAAACTATGGACCCGCATGGTGTGGTGGTGAATGCGTTAGCCACCGGAAAGAGTAATAGTGGACTCGATCCCCACCGCAGAAACCTGCAGTCCGGAGTTTTGCAAATATCTCATCATCTTTAGCGTTCTATTTCATATAATAATCTGTCGTGAAAATTGTAGACAGTAACTAAAAAGTTAAGATTATGTATTGATAAGCTTTAATGTCTTTAGGTGAATGCGCATGTCCAGGACTTTGCGGATAAAGTTCGCACAATGCATCGAATATGCGCTGATCTAACCAATCGCATACAGCAAAATAAGGAAAAGACTCAGGATCTTCTTAGCAAAACTAGCGCCCTTCAAAACCAGAAGTTGGTTGAATAATATTTTCCCTTGGACTCTTTATTCACTTGAGGGTCTGGTTTTGTAATTCCAGGAGACATTTGGAAGCTAAGCAGAAAGCCATTGATGACTTCCTTGGAAAGTATTCCTTGACAGATTTGGAGAGGAAAGCACTAGAAGGGAACCCGAATGGTCATTTTCATTACAACTGTTTCATTTGTTCGTTTAAATACTTCTTTAGTTAGCTTAGCTGCACCGTACTGTTCACGATGGTGACATCGTAGTGACAACTGTAGATACTGCAATCACTTTTTATTACATTACTCACTTACTTGGATATTTGGACAGCTCGTCCTCACTGGTTATGCGTGCCCAACATAGCTTCCAATTTTTCGGAGTTTTGCTGGTTACCCCATCGTGTTTCCCTGAAGTCCCGAAGTCAGCCTAGCCAAAGTTTGGCCTAAGTCGTCACCACCACAGGCCCTTGTTGATCAGGTGGAGATTTGCCGCCATGCGACTCTGATACGAGGACGGTTGTGGATCCTGGTATTGGTTTACTCCTAAGTGGGCATCTGTATGGAAGCGCCAGACTCCTCAGCTTGGGACACCCCGCCGGAGGGATGAATCCTTCCGCTGTACATTGCAGCCCGACACCCAGGGACACCTCTCAGCCACGATGAGGCTGTAAAGATTACATTACACTTCATTATTAAAAGTGATTACGCTGTGACTTATACTACAGCTATAGCACAACTGGCTTCAATGCCGACTTGTGCTACCCAGGTTAATCACGTTGACGGGTGGTTACTGAATAGCACCCATAGGTCAATAACATGATTGGGAGAAAGGCGAAAGGAAGGACTCGCATGGTGTGACAGTGAACGCCTTAGCCCCCGATAAGAGTAATACCGTATTCGATCCCCACCGCAGACACCTGAGGTCTGGAGTTATGCAAATATCTTAGTGTCGTTGTTGTATATGCCATGTTTAGATGGCACAATTTCTAGCGATTTCTTTCCGGCACTTGCTCGAGCTCAAAACATTTATGTCGACAGTAAGGAATTGCTTCGTAGCAATGGGGAACATTCAGCTGCGTAAGTTTACCGAAGAATTACTTCAGTTACTCTACTTTGGTTCGGTACATTACAAAGCGCAATTGTAGCGTTGAAATTATGGAGGAGATGTCACAAACTTTGGAAAAAGCCTATGAAGTTCTATACAGAAGTGTTCAAAGTAAGTGCTTGACGAAGATTTTCTGCATTAGGGTTTCTTAAGGGAATGGTGTCATTCTGTGTAATATGAGCTTTCCATGAGTTTTCGGATTCACCTATGTGTCGAAGACTTTCAGGAGAATGTCGAACTTTGAGTGCGGATTATGTTGAAATGAAAGCCGTGCTATGTCAATCTTTTGCAGCTCTAGAAGAAAGAGAAGTATTACTAAAATATGCGATAGGTTAGTTAAGTATTTCGATGCAATAACTGAACTCCAAGGGGAAGCGTGTAGCTCAGTGGTTAGAGGCGCTCTCCAGTACATATCGTATCGATCCTGTGCCCCTGGCTCACCAAGCTTTCTATCCCTCCGGAGTCTGAAAATTGGCATCAGACTTGTCTTGGTGGATAGCAGCACTGATTCGATACGTCGGTAGGTCATCACGAGTCATTTTATGAGCCACATATGCATTAAATCAATTCCAACGATGCTCAATGAAGTCGGATGCATGGCACATCCCTTAGGGATTGATCAGCGGCGAGAACTTTATCCTTTATTTTATAACTGAGCTTCCCCTTAATCTGTGCTTTTTTCAGATGAGGTGGGAATGGCTCGAAAAAATCAAATTCTTCACCTATATATAGATGCTCTTACAAAAGGCACCTACAGTAATGGCAAGCCAATTGAGTTAATGAGTCATGATCCTCTTAGGTACTGTTAATGTTTTCCTGCTCTTCCATTGTATTGCACAGTTTTGTTATGGTACCATTACTGCAGATACATCGGAGACATGCTGGCCTGGATATATGAATCGATTGAGAGCGAACGTGAACTGATCCAGATGCTGTTTAAGGACTGCAGTCCTCAAGGTTGTCTGTTTCGTTTTAGAACAAGACTATTTATATTAATGATTGTTTATTTTCGTGTCTATTTAGTAACTCGAGATAATTCCATTGGTCTGCTTTCGAAAATATCCAGCGCTCTCTGTCGCCCCTTCAAGGTATGTTGTTAGTATTACTCGTTAGTGAGTAGTACACATTGACGAAAACATACAATTTTCCTTTATATTTCAATGTCAAGGGCACGTGTACCGCTATGGTCGGAGGTGCCCTGCAATACACATGAGATCGATCCCCGCGCCCAGGTCAACCAAGTTTTTCATCTCTCTAGGGTCAGTACACTGGTACAAAACTTGTAGAAGAGAATAGCAGTCTGACTCGATACATCGGTAGGCCACGGCGAGTCATTGTAAAGACCAGGTATGCATGCAGTCTGCTCCAACGATGCTTAATGAAGTCGAATGCATGGCGCATCCCTCAGGGATTGATGAACGCCCAGAACTTTGACCTTTATGCTTTATTTCGTCGTTCGATAGATTTAAGGCTTCAATATTTCAAAAGCAGCCAATTTTTTAGACTTCTAGAAACCACTAAAGTTATTTTCTGTTGGAGGATATGCGTAGCTTTTCTCTATCCATTGTAAAACGATTGTGACAACTCCATTGGAAGTTTTTTCGCAGACACTCAACTCTGTTATTAACTCGTATATAATGCTGCTGGCAAAAGGTCAGTAGAACTAGCTGAGAGATAGGCAGAACGAAGGACCCGGATGGTGTGGTGGTGAAGTGCGCTACTCCCCGGAATGGACAATAGAGCGCGTTCGTTCCCCACCGCATACACCTGCGGTCCGGAGTTTTGCAAATATCTCAGCATTATATACGAGTTATATTCCACAGCATACCCTGCCATTAAAAAGAAAAAGGCAGTAAATAAAAGGGTTAGGTCTGTTATTAACTTTTTGGCATTCATTAAACCTTACTCTGCACTTATTTTTTCTTTAGACCGGTTATGTATCTACGTCTCTAATTCTTAATCTTTACAGCTGCGGGTGGAGCAAGCGCTTGCTGGTGAAACCGACTCAGTCGTGCTATTTCGTATTTCTGCACTTTTCGCTTTCTACTCGGAGAAAATGATGTTCGTTTTTCATATTACTGTTTAAATTGTATTAGTCCTGCTGATAACCAGGATCTACCACCGTCCTGGTATCAAATTAGTTACATAGTGACAAATCTCCCTCTGATCCACAAGGGCTGCGACTGCCTGTGGGGTTGAAGGCCTGGGGTAGAATTTGGTTACGCTGACCTTGGGATTCCATGGAAACACAATGGCTAAACCAGCAAAACTCAGAGAAATGGAAATTTTGCTAGGGCCCGCACAGCCAGTTAGGACGGGCTGTCCGAGTATCCAATTATTCTTGGTAAAGCTTTTATTATAGTCCAGAGATTGGAGTGGATTCGGAACTAGCATGTACTATTGAAGAATTGAACCAACTCACGCTGCACATCTTCTATAGTGGCCTCAGTGCTGCTGTACAGAAGATCTTATCAAGGGTTAGTGTAATGTGTTGTCTAATCGCTTAACTGTTTTCTCCGTTAGTTTTGCCTTTTTGATTCAATCTGACACTTTATTTCGGGAGAAGTATCGTTCGTAAATTCTCTTGGTTACAGATGACTGCACCGGACTACGATCTGCTTCCTGTGCCTGCTGTGCACCAGATTCTCATGCTGTTAAGGTTGTTTTCTTCAATTATGCTCAAAATCATTTTTGTGAAAAATTTTATTCTGCGGCTTATTTTTTCGTAATTCAGAGATGTGCTGGAAACTCACGACGGCGCTATGGTCGGACGGAAGAATTCAGAAGAGGAGTTCAATAAAGTATTCATTATATTCTTCTACAGAGAGGAATTTCATCCTCAAATTCATTTCTTTTTCTTCCAGATTTTCGGTTGTGTGTTGGACCCTCTGTGCAGATCAGTTCAAGTTGCCGCTACTCATCTACATTCACCACTAGGTAAGTAAATTCCCCACTATACTTATTACTCACCGTATTTTTATAGTGAATACGTCCAGATGTCGCCGTCTATACGTTGAATTGTCTAACAGCAGTTTATTCGGTGGTTATCCTCTATCCATTTACGGACTCTCGATTAGAAATGATTAAAGCTTTGGTAACTTCGTTCCCCTTCTACACTCTTCCGTGAACTTGATTTAGCATAGTTCAACTTCTTGGGTTCAGATGGAGGGAAATGAGGATGTTTTGGTATCGGAAGAAGCTTCGACCATTTTAGCAAATACTGGTTTTATTACCCTTTATCAGAAAGCTGCTGCTCATGATCGAAACCAGGTGCCGAAAAAATGTTCTTAGAATCTTACTAATGTGGAGTTTAATTGTTTTAAACAAGGAAACTGTTCAATCATAGGGACCACTTTCTCTCATAGCCGGTATGGACTCTGCCACTGTTAGCCGTATTTTTGCACAGTTTGATGTATTTCTGGCACAGCCAGACAAGTACGAATTGGATCAGGTTTCTAAGATCAGCAGTGCCCGTGCAAGGTAGGAGTACTTTTCTTTAGAAAGTAGAAAACGAATGTTTTTGGAATTCCTCACAAATATTTGTTTAGGGAAACCGTCCAACAACGGACGGCCGATAATGTAGCGGCAGCCTATGCAGTAGTTGTACGAAAACTAGAAGACCCATTTAATGCTTACGAGGATATTGGTTTCAAATCTGTTGAACAAGTAGGCGTTTTAGAAATCTAGGAAATCAAGCTTTTCCTTTGACGGTTTCATACAAGCTGAGTTGACATTGCCATCGATAAACTTTACAACGAGTATACCAACAAGGTGACTAGTGGTGCTCCGATGTCACGGATATCTCACCCACACTTCAAGGAAACTTCTTGAAGAAAGCCATTTCAACCAGCCAACATACCAATCAAGTGGGAATTTTGCCGGGGCATCTAAGTGAACAAATCAAAGATTTAGATCCGTCTTTCATATAGTTCACAGTCTTTCATAATTGCATTTTCTACGATAACGCTGAGATATTTGCAAAACTCCGAACCGCAGGTGTCAGCGGTGGGAAACGAACGCGCTATTACCGTTTCCGGGGGTTATCACGTTCACCACCTCACCACGCAGGCCCTTCGTTTCTCCATTCTCTTAGTCGTATTCTAACCTGTAGGTGCTATCATTAATCACGCGTCAACGGGATTTATTTAAGTAAAAATGAAATGCTTTCTGTGTCACTTTTTGCTCTCATGCTTCCTGGTATTTTTATTTTTCCCTTGCTATGAATCTTTTGCCAATGCTCTTCCTCATATTCATGTTTTCTATTCTGCCGGAATAAGCTGTTTGTTAAGTTAGCATTGGAGAGCAATGCACTGAGTTATGTGTAAATCTGCGTGTCAGGTGTCTGCGGTGGGGATCAAACCCACTATTTCCCTTCCTGAGAGTTAACGAGTTCTCCACCACGCCATGCGGGTCTTTTGTTTCGCCTTTCTCTCAACCGTGTTCTAACCTGTGGGCGCTATCAGCCGTCACCAAGTCAACAGATTGATCTGAAAATCACAAATCGACAATGAACGTAGTTAAGCTGAATCTGTAGTATAAATCACAATGTAATCACTTTTTATTTACTGCCTACTCTTTCGCAATGGAACGGCATGATGTAAGTCACTTCTATTTCTTTACTTTCTTTGCTTTCCTACTTCTTTTTCTTTACCTTTTTCTGTACTTCGTGAACTATTTCACAGCACACCCTGCCTTGAAAGAAGAATGGGCAGTAGATAAAAAGCAATTACATTGCGTTTTCTTCCATAGTTCCCGTTCAGTGTTACATTCACATGAACTTTAAATCGTTTTTCTCAGGTGAAAGAATTGCTCAAGTGATGAAGTTTCGTGGCACAGAAGCCTTACTGTTTGCACTATTCGATGCTCCGCTCTTCGATGACTATGATATTATTTATTATCTAACGTTAACTAACTGCCTATATGAGAATATAATGAGCTGTTCTCATAGAAAAATCTAAACAAGAATTCATTTTATCACAATTTAAAGTATTGATCCATGGGTATTTTTATAGTACAGTGATGTAAGAACTATATAAATGAACTTTTCTAAATATATACGAATTTTTCCAACAAAGGAATATGGTCGCTTCATAGTCAACATTCAGCTAATGCTTAATGGCAAATATCATATTTTACAATGATTCCGCACGTTTATATTACTAAATGATCATGCTTAGAGCAGAAATTAATTATTCGTGTCCTACTTGTTAATATTACAAGCTACAATTACACAAGTTGTATTATTTTAGACTGACATACAGTTAAGTTTAACCCATTTTTAAACATCCAAATTTATCCCTGCTATTATCCACCGACTAACTTCGACCGTCATAGGTAGCTCAAATTCCTCTCCAATTTCACCAGCTGTTCGCATATCTCGAAGAAATTCATCGGCAGATATGACATTTACGAACGTACCAGAACACTCGCAATACTTTGACAGATTGTCTTGTCTGATCTAAAGTACATACGTTGAAAGTATGTTTTCGTCGAATATCAAAACCTGCTGTAAAGACACCCACCAATTTACATTTACTACAAATGTGGTCTTGGAGAAGAAACGCCGTCAGCAACGTGTTTACTCGCTCAGCAATCATTTCATCAATGTAAGACTTCAGGAACAACTAAAAGTGGACTTGATTAAAATATGAGGAAAAGTTTCATCAAAGCACAAGGTGAACCCAGGAGGGAAAGCGTAGTGGTTAGAGATGCCATGAACTAATACACCCATTGTCGTTGGTTCGAAGCCGCGCTTGGGCCAATGCACGTCTCTATCTCTCTGCGGTCGGTAAAGAGCACATCAATCCGGGAAAAAATGGAAACATAAGTCCATACTTCACCTATGTCGAAGCATTTACACACAATACACAGGGCACTCGATGTCATGCCTTCTGTGGATGGATCTGCACTCTGAACACGAAGCCTTTTTTTGGTGTTCGGATCTTCTGTAAATATCCTATTGGCGAGCCCCAGCAGAATACGTCTCAATGAGTGAATACTGGTACTGTTGGTCCGGTCACATTGGAAAGAGAAGACGACAGATGGAAGAAGAAAGCAATAGACTGTATCCTGAGACAATCAAAACGATCTCTAAGAAAACCACCAAACAAATGGTCCTATGTTTTCGTTAGGTGAGTAAACCAGCTATGCTCACAGCTGATGTCATATTTCGGATCCTCAAACGGCAGCCGCAGCCACACGAATACGATCACCTCCGTGGATAACGGTTGCAAAAGAACGAAACGAGTGGAAGTGCTAGAACTTGTATGAAACATGAAGATGGGTTATCTATGTATTTAAATTAATACCTGTCCACACTCTTTGCATGTCCACGACGTTTTGTCTCCTACATCTAAAGTCGTTGCAAGAGAACAGTCATTACAAAATATGTTCGGTAGGTATATAGTATTTTTGGGGTGCGGCAACTCTGTAGTATCCAAAATTCGATAAAGATTCTCGCGGAGATTTTCCACGCTGTCTTCTACTGCTGAATCGCACGACAATGCCTTGTAGATCTGAAATAACGTAAGAGTACACCAGTATTCTTAATGAACGACTCAAGTTTTATTCAAATTCTTATCAAACAATCGAATGGAAATAAACGAGTGTAATCAAAATGGAACACTTACTCGGACACTTCGATGGCTCGTCTAATTGCGCTGGCCCAGAATAAATCCCATTTTTCGGAGCTTTGCTGGCTTAACTACTATAGTTTCCTGTAGCCCCGAAGTCAACCTAGCAAAAGTGTGCTCTAGGTCATCACTACCGCAAGCAGTCGCCGCCCTCGTGGATCACAGGAAGATTTGCGACCATGCGACTAGTTTGGTATCAGGATGGTGGTGGATCCTGGTATTGATTTACTCTTGGCTGGGCTTCCTGAAAAGAAACGCCGGATTCCTCTTCCGGAGAGACGCTGCCAGAGGAGTGAATACGCCGCTGTACATCGCAGCCCGACATCCAGGAATACTTCCAAGTCACGATTAGGCAGTAAATCCGTTCGGAGGAGAACGAAATAGTGATAAAAATTAGAAATTAATTTGCAACAAACCATTGAAATGCACTGACCGCGTTTACTAGTTTACTAGCAGCAAAGTGAGTCACACGGTGACCAGCTAATTTCGAAACAACTCGGAAGAGACGATGTCCAATGTGGGTTTTAACGAGATCATTACGAAACGCAGCAGCTGAGTCTGTATCGAGATTCTGAAAACACCATAACGACTCAGCTGGTAGGCTAACTATAAAATAATGTTACCTACCGCGCTATCCATTTGTTGCTTGAACAACATTACATAACCGCTTACTATCTTACGAAACTCTTCCCGGACGGCTCCGTCAATTGGAAGATCATCGGCTAACCGCCAGTGATGCTGAATATGGACCGAAATGTAAGTAACTGAGAGTAATGTATAGTTGAACTACTCTAAATGAAGTCATAGACACGCAAACCAATAGTCTTCAACTCACTAGAGTTTCCACTTTATTTTGTGCAGAATCTGAGTTATCCATATCAGTACAACCCACTACTCTGTCGCATATACCTAAATACGGCACAACAGCAGAGTTCCGATCACAATATATTCACCTTCTATTTACTGCCTATTCCTTTTTAATGGCAGTATATTATGTAAAATATAACCACAATGATGCTGAAATATTTGCAAAACTGCGGATCGCTGGTGTGTTGAGGACGAACGCGCTATTACCCTTTACGGGGGTTAATGCGTTCACCACCACACCATGCCAATCTTTCGTTTTGCCTTTCTATCAGCCGATCATTATGGTTACATTTCACATAACGTTCTGACCTTCGAATTACAAAGGCAGATAAGACCAAAACACACCAGTATGATTGTAGGCGTCATACCACAGTAATGTGCTCCATCTATGAATAGGTCTCATATGTAATGCAGCAAATAGCGGGTTTTGACCAAGTGACTGCAGTAGCAAATCTGTGAATGCAGCACCTTGCTCTCTATCGCATTTACCAGTATCCAAAACTAATCGTGCCGGTGCAGCGTGAAGGACCTGGTGTTTTTAAAGAATATGAAACAAAAAATATTTACCCTCAGAAATCAGGACTCATACCTTCGATCCTAGTCGTTCGCATTCTGCTACTAGCAACAAAACAAGTTTTTTTTCTAAAATTGTTATGCTCCGCGTAATGGCTGAGTCATACAGAAGCGAATTTGGGGAGTGGAGCCACCTGGAATGAATCAGGGTTTGAATCAAGTAATACAGTACGCAAAGACCTTCCACTGCTTCACATATACTTGGATATTTATATGGCCTGTAATGTCGTAAAAGAGATGAGCTGGGAAACTCTATGCTCGATGAGGAAGGTCGACCAACACCTTATGGGTGTCCGCTTATGTCTGCTGATGACTCACGCAATTAAACTTTCAGTTTGCACAATTGGTAAAAATATTGTCAGAGAAAAAGTAGTATAGATAGGGAATAATTCCTCGCAAATTTGATACCCACCTTCTAAGCGACATAACGACTTGATCAGCTCGCTTGTTCGCACTGTGAGCGATATCCCGGACACATTCCATTAACATATGCTTCAGAATTTTCAATGCAGCATCAACAGCCGCGCCTTCGTCGAAAGCCGATATTGTATTTCTAAACAATGCGGCAGGAAACACATTTTGAAGTACCATTGTAAACCGATTTTTATTTAACCTCGGTATAAATGATCAATGTACCTTGCTCCACCGATCAGCTAACACGACGCTGTTATCAATATTTATTGGGATAACGTTCCGACGTCTTCGTCTTCCTCAGAGCCGATGATCCGAGTCAATGAGTCGATGTCCATTGCCGTTGCCGGATTATCGGCTCTGAGGAGGATGAAGACGTCGAAACGTTAGCCTAATGAATATTGCTGATCTTGTGGTAGCTTATCAATGAAACAGGGTACATTGTGAAGTAATTCTAGATGAAAATCTGTTAAACTTTGACTCGTCTCATTATCTAAATATACCTAGCACTTCAACGCCGCTTGGCACTTTTAGGCTTTAGATTTTTTCTTCTATTTTGATGACTAACCGCAAACCACTATATACATCGGATAGTAATACAACTGTAGAGTCGAATGCAACAGCATCGTCAGTTCCTTCTGCGTCCAACAAACGACCTCGTTGCACCAATGCAGTAAGCTGTATTGTCTCTGCTGTTTGCTAGTACAAAAATATAGTGGTAAAAGTTGACGACTTAAATAAAGCATGTAAATCTAGATAGCGAGTGAAGGTGAAGTGTATTGGGGTAAAGAATTTCATCTTATCTTGAAAATAAATAAGTAATTGAAAAAACATGAATAAATTATATAAATTGAATTATTCCCTCCAACAGTTCACTGCTTCATCGTCGCTAGGTGTTCCCAGATGTTGGGCTGCGATGTACAGCGGAGGAATTCGTCCCCCAGGAGAGACTCCCAAACTGAGTTCCAGTAGGAAAAACAGCTAAGAGTAAACCAATAATAGGATTTACCATCGACGTGGGATAAAACTATTCGCATGGTGGGAAATCTCCCTCTGATCCATAAGAGCGGCGACTGCCTGTGGTAGGGACGACCTGGAGCAGACTTTGGCCAGGCTAACCGTGGAACTTCAAGGAACCACAGAAGCTAAGCTAACGAAACTCCGAAAAAGTGGAAATTATGCTGAGGCCCGTACAACCTATGAAGACGGACCATCTAGGTATCCAAGTAGAAGTAGTAAGTAGAACTACTTCATTTTGATTTCAATAACTAATATATTATTGGTACCTATCTATATCAAAGCTCACCGCAACAGCCTCAAGTTCGAATTCTACGCAGAAACTATCGCAAAATGAAGGTGTGTTCAACAATACAGTTTCGTCCTTGCTCAGTGGTTTCCAATCTGAGCATAAGCGAAGATCGTCCAATTCCTAAAAACGTTTCCATTACTCTAACCAGTGCGATGCGAACTCGAAGAGTGAGATTCTTAAGATCCACTTTGCCACCGAGATCTGGTCGACTTGATGGTGAAGCCCATAGAACGTGTCCGGCTCGCTGCAGATTTCTCGCAAAGAACAGATCTAAACCGAAAATGCCAGCGTCGTTAGGTACACTCCCAATAGGGGCATGGAGATATCGAGCCCAATCAGCATAGTCCTAAAATGGATCACTTGGTAAACCGATAACAGAACAATGTCTTAAAAACCCTATTTTCACATTAAATTTTAAAAAAATAAAACGCTATGAAAACCTACAAAAAAAATGAGCTCAAAGTTCCACTATGTATAAAAGGAAACGTAGGAACGAAAGAAGCGTTTCTAGAGTAAAAAAGGATAAAGGATAAAGCTCTCGGCGTTGATCAATCCCTGAGCGATGCACCATGCATTCGACTTCACTAAGTATCGTTGGAGGTGACTGAATGCATATCTGGCCTTTACAATGACTTGTGGTGTCTACCAATGTATCGAACCAGTGTTGCTATCCTCCCAGACATGCTGGTAACAATTTGCCGACCCCGGAGGGATGGAAGGCTTGGTGGGCCATTGGCTCCGGGATCGATTCCACGTGTGTGTCGCAGAGGCGCCTCTAACCACTTTTCTAGAGTATCTTCAAATAAAAGATAGAAACACTTCGAGCACGACAAAACTGTTCGACGCAAACAATTTTGCACCATAACCTCGCTAAGTGCTAATCGATTGAAAAACCTCTAAAAGAAAATTCGCCAAGGGAATCCTTTATTCCTGTGCTTGTTTAAGAGTGAAAAACAAGGGCGCATATAATCTTCCCTACCTAATATTTTCAACGTTTACAAATAAATGCAAAATGTGCTAGGAAACCCGAAGTATACATGGTTCTCAATGTTTTCTCAAGGGTGGTCTCCGAGTATTCTCAATTCTCAGCGACCAATGATAGTTAATGAACAAATAGATAGTGGAAGTCGTTCATACACATCTGGTGAGTTCAGCGAAGATAACAACGACCAAGAGCAATAAGTAAATAGCATAGTGAAGTTCCTAAGAACTGCCCCCAGTTCCGACTTGCGCTGCGCTGGCGGGACAGAATCGCTAGAGAGTCATCTCCAACGACAAATGCCACCATTTCACTTTCCAAGAGATATCTCACATTACTTATAGAAGTATACGAGTTTCCTCTTTCCCCAAAGACCACTGGACCTGTAGCACTATGCAAAAGAAGATGAAGAAGAAGAGTACAGGAAGGAGAATAACATTCGAGCATGTCCCAGTGAAAAAAAAGTGGCCTCGAATAGGTCCATGTATTAAGTGGCTTGCCGATTTTGTTCGCCTCAATGAAGGACTATTTCCTGAACACATTCTAATGCGAACATGTCACCACAGCAGAAATGGAAACGACTGAATGCGAGATGAGCAGAATAAGAGATAACAATAACGAGGTCCAACAGTAGCATAGAAACAACAATGTCGTGAAATTTTACTGACCTTCATATATATGAAACTGTTAAAGAAATGCTTGCATATTCGCTTTGCGATCACTCTTTGCCATTCCATCACGTTCAATAAAGAACTTGGCTCTTGAACAGATATCCGTACATGAGGGAATAGCGAAAGATTAACTACTCGTTTTGCCTGCAAAAATCTTATGATGACCGATAGTGTTATCGATAAAAATGAAACGTGGACACATCCAAAAAAGCTAATATGATGGACCGACACAGGATCTGCATCGTTTCATCTACACAGATATGAGTAAAAGGGATAAAGCTCTCGGAGGTCTCTGAAGGATGCTTCATGCATCCGACTTCACTAAGCATTGTTGGAGGTGACTGAGTGCATATCTGGCCTTTACAATGAGTGGTGACCGAGGTATCCCGCCAGTGCTGCTATCCTCTCAGACAAGCCCGGTACCAATTTGTCGACCCCGAAGAGATGGAAGGCTCGGTGGGCCAGACACACGGAGATCCATCCCATGTGTGTGAGTTGCAGGGCGCCCCGACCAATGCGCTACATGGGTCCTACAGATATGAGTATCTCTACAAAATTTTTTTTCTTTTAAATTATTTTAAACAACTTTAAGACAATCGGGAACAAAACGAAAAGGCCATAAGCAGTAAAAAAAAAACTCGCTATTTGCCGTGGCTCTTCGTCAGTGAGCGTGGCCAACAACGTTGGCTTGGGACTGACTTCTCGACATATTCGAATCACCTAAAATAAAGCCATTATGAAACAACAAAAACGCGTTGTCATAGAACAGATCAACCCTATTAATCTCTTTCTCAGCTTCAGTAGCTAGGCGAAAATGACGCGTGGTGAATTTGATCGCCGCACTTATGTGACTTATTGATTCCAGTTGCTCTTTCCTAAAACATTTAGATAAAAAATATCTTTAGCACTTCCTACAGTAAGAAAAATACCTACTCCTGCTCATATATTTGAGTGTATATCTTGTCCATATTTGGCATTGCCACTTCTCCCCTTTGAACGATAAAAAATGACCCTGCCGAGGCCCCTTCGTCAATCACTGCCCATACTTCTCGACTATCCTTAAACTTTACATTTAGATTACAACTTGGGAGAGAGGACTGAAACTTTCCATCGAAGAACAGGTACTGCCAAACCTGGGAAAACTTGTAAACGAACACCACTCGCACAAAATCCCTGGGTAGGTATGATTCACTAGATGACATAGGAATCATTTTGAGAGTCTAAATAGATCGCATAGAAGGTTACAATTCTATGCAAACCAGAACTGGTTTTTGAAAGGAAACAAGGAAAAAGAACAACGATGCAAAAGAAACCTCTAGCGAATAAACTCCACTAAGCGGGGGAGCGAGAGGGCGGCAAAGGCACCCAATTTGAGAAACTGCTCGAAAAATTAGTGGGACTTGAGACTCATAGATTCCCTCGACACGTGAACTGCACAGTTTTTCGTTAATTTCATCCAAAAGTCTTTGCTCTACACTCTAAAAAGAAAAACACCATGTAGTAGTCGAAATCACAGATATATGAGGATAACATAAGAATAAAAACCAGACCCCACTTATACAGTACTCATACAAATAGTGAACTGGCTTGTGATGAGGAAGCACTCGTCGAACGACCTCCTTATTTTCAACAGGCTCCTAAATAGGACTTTTACTGTAAAGGAGTATGTAGAGATGGATAAAAAGAAAGTATAAAGCTCTTGGTGTTGATCACTCCCTGTGGGATGTACCATGCATTAAACTTCATTAGGCATCACCGGAGTTGATTGAATGCATATCTGATCTCTAAAATGACTCGCGGTTGCCTACCGATGTATAGAGCTAGTGCTGCTATCCTCTCAGACAAGTGTGGTAGCAATTTGCTGACTCCGGAATGATAGAAGACTTGGTGAGCCTTGGGTGTGGTGATCGATCCAATCTTTATTGCATGGCGCTTCCGACAATGCACTACACTCGCATGTAGACATGATACGTGAAAAAAACTCACTTCGTATTTTTTTACTCACTTTTTCATTTATTAGTACCATCCGAGGAACCCTCAACTGGAACCTATCCATTCGGCCTTCCAGCGCTACCCACAAATTGTAAATTCCTGGTGTCTTTGTTTCCTCTATCGATAATACCTATATTTTGATAATAACAGGTAGAGGATAAAATTAATACCAATAAACACATTGCGTGTCCTTTCACCACTAAAACCGATTCTCAGAAAAAACCGATCGTACCTGCCAAGTTCTATCACGTATTGTTTCCCGAGTATGCGATATCATTCGTTCGACCATAGTAGGCCCTAAGATGAAATGGATAGCACATCGACGCAAAAAGAAGAAATAAATAAGATACAGTATCCCTACCTGATTCTTTTTTCCTGTTTCCACAAGACACTTTAAGTAATCGCCACTTCAATTTAAGGAACTTTAGCCATTCATCGAAGCCATGTTGCATCAATGTTCTTTTCTCAATTCGGCTAGACGTTGCCTTCAAAATGATAGAAATCATTTTGAGAAATTACCATAACGTGCTCTCTCAACAGTTTAACGTCTCATCGTGACTGCGAGGTATCTCTGGGTGTCGCGCTGCGAGGTGCAGTGGGGATTCATCTCCCCTCCAAGGTCCTCCAAGCCAATGAGTTCAACGTTTCCATCAGGAAGCCCAACTAAGAGTAAACCAATACCAGGAAACACCATAACATGCCTATTCCAGTTATTTTATTTTCTACATTTTTATAAAACCAAGTCTACTCAGATTAAGACTAAATTTGAGGTCTAGATCTAGTGACCAATGACAGGTTTTATATTACTAAAATTACATTTGCATTTAAATTCACAGCTCACTTTCGGAAGCGGGCATTGCTTCTTTGAATTGTTCTCTTTCTTCTCACTTCCGATATCAGCGGACTCCACACTCTCATCTTCTCGAAAACGTTTTCTGTGTTCATTCACCAAAAGATTCAACTCGTCCAGCGGCTTCTTTTGAAATATGTCAGTGATTCTTGGCTGGTGAAGAATGTCAACGCTTAATACAGAAAATATACAAAAGTGAGGCCATTAGAAAGCAAAAATGGACAGACTACCGATTCTTCAGTTTGTTGGCAAGCCAATCAGGATGAGGTATCCGGGGAACAGGGTTGGGCAATCCTTGCAAAGCTGCCGGTATAGTAATAATTTTTTGTATACAACTTCCAAGCCTTTCAATGTAATAGTCCCAATCCAGTAACTGAAAAACATGGGCTTATGCTTTAGTAAAGCTTTGCAGTAGACATCAATACACCCTACAAAGAAAAGGGACGTACTTCTTTTATGTTCATCTTATCCATAGATAAACTGGGCTGCTTTGTCCACAGCTTCAGGTAATGAAATTTCACCTTATCCTCAGCCTAAACATTCCTACTTAAGTTAAAAACCTAAAGAAAGGATAAAGCTCTCAGCGTTGATCAATCCCTGAGAGATGTGTTATGCATACGATTTTATTAAGCATCGCTGAAAGTGATTGAATGCATATCGGGCCTTTAAAATGACTCGCCGTGGCCCATCAATGTATCGAGCTGGCGCTCCTATCCTCCTGGACAAGTCTGGTGCCAATTTACTCACCTCGGTGGGTGAAGTGATTAGGGGGCCGGGGGCGCGGTGATCGATCCCACTGTGATTTGCAAAACGCCACTGACCGCTGCGCTACACGCGCCCTTAAAAAAGAACTAAGTTGCTGAAGGTTTAAATACCTGGAATATAGCAATAGGAACAGCACGCTCTGTTACAGGTGAACCTAGAGGATGACGAGATATAACAAATTTGCAAGCAAGACCAGCATCCTGAAAGAAAACCTTCAGGATGAGAGAAAAGATAAGACTTACAGTAAAACCAACCTTAACCATGTCAGTACCAAGAAACTCAGCTAGTCGCCTGGCAGTACTGATGCTTGTACTTTTCTGGCCTCCGTAATCTTCCAGTTTTCTTGACATACTTCTATTTTCAGAAATGAGATCAAATAGCTCAAGCTCAGTCAATTCACCACCTTTTGTGAAGAGAACATCAAGCCAATAATTAGCTTCACGCGAAGCGCTTTCGTACACCTAGTGACAGCAAAAATAGTAACCGAATAAGATCAAAGGCAATGAAAAGTGACAAACTTCTGCTAAACTGGACCCACGAAGGAAAGCCTTGAAAACCGCTGACTGGAAGTGCTTGATGATATTTAGTTCGCCGCGGCGTTTCACCTCAAATCCTTTCAATTCCGCCAGAGATCCATCGAGATTAAATACAGCATACCTAAGTACGTTAAATGCCATCTATTAAAGGCTCAATCTCAAAATGAAGTATTCCTTACGCCCACCTTTTCTTAAGTTTTTTCCCTTCCTCTTTTGAAGCTGGCAGAACCATACATTGATAAGGACCATCCACCTGAAAAACACCTAATAGTCACAGCCTTCATAAAGATGAAGTACTTATGTTGGCGCATAAGATCACACTGCTAAAGAAATATTAAATTAAAAAAATTAAGGATGAAGGATAATCTTTTCGGCGGTGATCAGGCCCTAAGCGATGCCCCATATAGTGGACTCCATGAAGCATCCTTCAAAGTGATCGAATGCATATTTGGTAAATAGAATTACTTGTATTGGCTCAACAATGTGTCAAGTCAGCGCTGCTAACGTCGCAGAAAGCCTCTTAGCAAACTCCAGACTGCACTCCAGCCAGCAAAATCCATAGATATTGTAAAGCATCTCTAATCACTGGGCAATACGAGAACTATCTTTGAAAAAAATATTACCTCAAAGAAGATCGAATTCTCTTCAGAAATGGTGTATGAGCCATCGGGTTGCAGATTATGATACTGATCATTCGTAAAGCCTTCGTTGACAAGAGCGTTAAGCATAGCTCCAGGATATGACACAGTAACCTACATCAAAAAATCGAAAAGTCATCGTCATTCTGGTTCTTAAAGCTACGAAAAGAGGGATAAATATTATCATACCGATCTTCGCTTATGATTTTTAAGCGCAAAAGTCACATTTTCTGGGAACGACGCTGGTAGTAAGCACCATATACCTAAATAGGCAGATCACATTCAAGACTGATTTAAATGACTACAGAATAGGGCTAGCAAACCATCAGTGTCCAATTCAAGTGGTTTGCCAATTTGCTCAACAAGTTTTCTTGCTTCAGTGATAATCTTTGCACCAGTATGACAAACTATGCCAGCCATTTCCATCGAAAACCTGGCTAGGGATAATATTAGCAAAGATCTACCAACTTCAAGACAAAACCAGTTTTCAGTAAAGAATTCCTTTCTTACCAACGACTTCCTTTCCTCATAACATAACCATAAAACGAATTAAGAATACACTTATGAGCCAGCTGTAATGACTCATATAAGGTTACGCGACCTAAAGTTATTTTAGTTCAGTTATAGAAAAGTGATACAGAACAAATCCTAGGTGTGGAAGCAATGAAACGGAGATACACATTCACAAGAAAACACCTAAAGTACTGAAATTCCCCAGAAATCACCTACCTTTTGCTGCTTTAATGCTTGCTAAGTCATCTCTCGGCAGTTCACTCAGTGATAACTTTGCTTTCTTTAATAACTCCTTGTATTCGTATCTGGAATAATTACTATTACTTGGTGTTAACTTTCTACTTACCCTACTGCAATTTTTCACTGCAGGGTTTAATGTAGGATACAACCACAATGATGCTGAGATATTTTGCAAAACTCCGAATGTCTACGGTGGGGGTTGAACACGCTACTGCCCTTTCGGAAAGCTAACGCATTCACCACCACACCATGCGGGTCCTTAACTACTTCTTAATAATTAGCAACAAAAGGGAAAACCCAACCTACCGACGATCGCGAAAGGCCTTCACCGTGTCTACATAGAATGAATTCTCTCGTTGACAAATCATGGTCTGACGCATCTCAGTGCGAGCCAGATGAGTTCTACCGTAAACTCGACGGGAATAATCTAAAGGGAAAAACTAAAAAATACAAATTAACTCAGCACATTTCTATTAAGCTTGATTATTACTAAAGTTGTAAACTGCTATGGAAGCGGGACGATTACGACAGTCACCCTGTATTCTCTTCTTCTCGATAAATTGTCTTTCCTTCTTATCCAATTGACGAAAAGCTCTTGGTGGTTTGCCAAATGTCTCCCCTTCCAGCTGTTGGATGATTTGTTGCAACTCACCCCGACTAGCCGGAACTTAATGTCAAATAATAAGTTAGTAGTCACGACGAGAATCTAGGATGAAATTCCTACCGAGTTCTCCTCTCCATTCCCAATCCATGATTCGTTTGCACTTAGCGTCTGGTCGATTGTACGAACACGCCATGCATACTTCCTCGTTTACTACAGCACAAGGCTAAAATAGAAAACCAAGTAGACTACCTAAATACTTGAATACTTGGATGGCCTGTCTTCACTGGCAGTGCGGGCTCCAGCATAAGTTCCATTCTCCGCAGATTTGCTGATCTAGCCACCGTGGTTCCCTGCAGTCCCGAGGACAGCTTACCCAAAGTATGTCCCAGGTGGTCACCACAAGCAGTCGCCGCCCGTATGGATCAGAAAGAAATTTCCCACCAAGCGACTAGTTTGATACCAGGACGGTGACTGATCCTGGTATTGGTTTACTTTTAACTGGGCTTCCTGATGGAAAGGCCGGCTACTTCTCAGCCTGAGAAACCATGCTGGGGGTGAGTCTCTCCGCTGTACATCGCAGCCCGACATCCAGGAGCACTTCCCAGCCACAATGAGGCGGTAAACCACCGAGAGGAAACTACTTAAATAACAGAAATATTTGGGAAAATATTTAAAAACAATAAAGAGTGGTTCAGTCGTAACACGTACCTGTAGTCGATTGGTCAGAATTATGTTTGGATACATTGCACCAACATCTAAGTGATATATTCGTGGATTTTCCATTCTAGAATGAAAAAGGTGGGCACCAGTAAATAACACGACTCAAAGGAAGGCGAAACAAAGGACCCGCATGGTGCGTTGGTGAACGCCTTAGTCCCTGGAGAGGGAATAGCGTGTTCGATCCCCATCACAGACACCAGCGGTCCCGAGTTTTGCAAATATTTCAGCTTCATTACGGTTATATCATTAAATGCTTTAAACTGTGAGAATGGTGCATGATGGAAAAGTGTATACCTGGCAGGGATGGCAAGGAGATTGTTAAATGTTTCTTGAACCTCGGCACACTGGAACATCAAAATAAAATCGATGTAGGGGTACCACGAAGACAAAGAACTTACCCGCTCATCAAAATCCAAAACACTATCTAGGGAAATGTTACACTCCCTCAAAAGCTCTCTTTCCAACGTCTTAGGGACAGAGTCTCTCAGACTTTTCAAGGCTGCTGGTACCAAACGGAATCTTAAAAAGACGTTAAGAAACAATTTCTATGTGCACCTAAAACAATTATAGGTACCTGCAAGGAATATCAGCACGGAAAATGCCAGCTTGCAAAGCCTCCACATGTCCTCCAACATATGTTTCAGAATCGATCCTGTATTGTCAAAATTCAAAGTGATAGAAGCACCAAATCGTTTCGAACTATGGATACAAATAAAGCTTTCGGTGTTGATCAATCGCCGAGGGATGCGCCATGAATTCGACTTCATTAAGCACCGTTTGGAGGTGATGAATACATGTCTGGCCTCTGCAATGACTCGCGGTAGCTTACCGATGCATCGAACCAGTGCTGCAATTTTCACACAGAATTCCGGTACTAATGTACCAACACCGGAGGGATGAAAAGCTTGGTGGGCCTGGGGCGCGGGGATCGATCTCAGGTGTGTTGCAGGGTGTCTCCGACCACTGCGCCATGTGCGCCCTTAAACTAAAACACACAAAAACTACGCACCGGTGTCCATCGCTCGTACATTTCACTTCGTCTGCATCTACGAATTTATTCGGAAATATGATATTGTGCTGGAAAGCTTCAACCATGAGAAGGGCTTCACATAAAGTCCCTGATCCTTTCCTAAGCACCTGGGAATAAGATTGATAAAATACATCGAAACTTTCAGTACTAACATATTTACAAAGTTTAGGTTTGTCTCACATCGTCCGCTCCAAGTGGAATAATGGTACACAAGGCGAAAACGAATGGATGGACGTATTTCATGTACAAGTAATAAGTCGCAACAGCATCAGAAACTGAGTAGTTTGCAAGACTCTAAACAGTAGCAAAGGATAGGATAGTATAACTTAGCGCTGCAGTAAGCAACTCACCTGTGGTTCTTCTCGAGCCATTTTACACATTTCTTCGGGATCTACCTCAATCGGATCGTAACCCAACTTAGCCTTAGCAACAGCCTTCAGATTCTGACTACCCATGGGAAGATAGGAGTCACGCTTTACCCACCTAATCGGGATAATTATCGAGCAAGCAAAACAACCCGTTTACCAGTAGGTGTGAAATGAGTACAGAACCTGAATGCATCCATATGAGCACAATTTCGACTTTTATACTCATCAAGAGAGTCCTTTGAAAATCCAATTTCTTCCATCATATTTATGCCACGAATACGTGCACGTGTTTCAACAAAGGGCCTGAAACAGGACTTCGATGCAGTATTTTCCGACTAGTTTGGGTTAAATTTGATACTAGAAGAAATAACGAAACAAAGCCCCGTTGACGGGTGACTGCTAATAGCGCTCATAAAACACGGTTGAGAAAAAAGAACGAATGACAGGTATGGTGAAGTAGTGAACACGTTACCCCCCGAAAAGGTAATAACGAGGTTCGATCTCCGTCGAAGAAACCTGCGGTCCAGAGTTTTGCAAAGATCTCAACACCACTGTAGTGAAAGAAACTGACCAGTCGAAGAAATCTCCGTTATAAGTAACAATGATGTTTGGCTGGACCTCCAAGATATGGTCGAAAAACCTTAAGGAGATAAACATTAGCTAACCAGTAAGTCCAAAGTTAATCTACCATGATTACTATGGAGAACACCTTCTTATAGTTGCTATCTCATTGATCTCGTTGAATATGGAGAACTCTCCCTTGAACTCTTCTCTCGGAGTATATTCAAATTGTTCAATATCTTCAGAAACGATGTCACGATTTATAACCAGGAAACCTTTCCCGTCGACCTGGAGGAAGTATGATACAGGTTCAAGCCTATAAACCGCAGAGCTCTCTCACCATGTAGGAAATCATCATGATTTCATCACTGGCAGAATCCGGAAATTTGAGAGGAAGTTTCGTTGTTTCGATGTCGAATGCCAATACGATAGGATCTACAGGCATCATCAAAGCAGGATTGCTTAAATGCAAGCTCAAAATCAACCTGTCTGGAACAAATCCTAGCACTGAAACGTACCTTACTATACTGGGTCGTCTATTTGCACTAATACCTCGCACGGAATACCATTTACCGATAAAGAACTTCTCATCGATAGCAACTCTCATGTGGTAGGGCACGTCATATTCTCTAGAAATTCATCTCGGACTAAAGAAAAGGGGTATATAAAGTAAGGCCAAAGATAAACAGACGAACCGAATGTCTATAATGTTAGACATGACGTCATCATCTTGTACATCGTAACTGGACTCTCCCATGTTCCTTAAAAAAACTACACCATAAAGCCTCTGGTCACTACACAAGCGATACAACACTAACCTTGCAAGGTACGAACAGTACTGAGACTCCCTCTTTATTCTCTCCTTGTTCTTACGAACATTTGGAAGTATGTCCCTTTTTACCTTTCCTAGCTCACTAGTGCTGGGAAATGAGAGCTTTATATATGTTCTTTTTAACCCAGAAAGGTGATTTTTCTGCAATATGAGATAATATTGAGTATGGGATTTTGATGAAACATTTAAAAACCTTACCAAATCCAGATCTTCTTTTTCAACAATATCAGAGGTTAGAAAACCATACTTCTTCGACAAAAATGATGTTACTTGATGTTCATTGCCATCGGTGGCACATATATAAAAATATGGTCGGAAAGGATATGATACCTAAATGGGATGAAGATGTCGCAAGGCATTTAAACTGAGACCTTTCAAAGGCAATGTAGAGCGCACAAGAAATGAATAAGTAAACAGTAAATATAAACAGAGAAACTTACTTACTTGAAGGTCTGATTGGCCTGCTTTCACTGGTTGTGCGGGCCCCAACAAAACCTCCATGTTTCAGAGTTTTGGTGGTTTAGCCATGTTTCCCGTCTTTCTCTAGAGTCCCGAGGTCAGCCTAGCCAAAGTCTGCTCTAGGTCGTCACCACCCCAGGCAGCCGTCGCCCATGTGAATCAGAGTGAGGCTTGCCACCATGCGACTAGTTTGATACCAGGACGGCGGTGGATCCTGATTTTGGTTTACTCTTAACTGGACTTCCTGCTGCGAACGCTAGGCTGCCGTTCAGCTGATAGGCCTTCTTGAAGGATGAATCCCCTCGCTGTACATCGCAGCCCGACACCTAGGAACACCTCCCAGCCACGATGAGGCGGTGAACTCTTGGGAAAGCAAACGGTCAAAAGATCAGTAAAACGGATATCATCACAAAAGCCTTGTAGTGAAATGATAGAATGTACCTTAAAGCGTTTGCCACCATCTTCGATGAAATAAAAATCCACAGAAGATAATATCGCTTTGCTTTGCTCATCAATAACTTCTGACTGAAAAAATAGAACAGTATTGAAAGAGTACCGTAGCTAAACATAAAAGCAGATTACAAATAAGAAAGAACTGACGGGTTGGAAATTAATCAACCATGAGCTCCTCTCTGCTGCTCCCGTATAGCGTTCGAAACCAAATTTTAAATCAATTAAGTCGTTCGACTTAATCCTTTGTACGCGATCATCATAGTTAGCGTCACTGAAACTTTCGATGGATTACGATATTCTTCACTAATAGAATGAAATAAAGGCTTTTGACACGAAAAATATGGAAGAGGACATACATCTCAACTGCCTGCAATTGAATTTGCTCCTCCTCCACGTCATCGCTCTCAAACATCTAACTAACCTAAAAGTACAAAGTACACTAAAAACAAAGTCATAAAACACCAGCTAAGCAAACCCGAGATAACATACAACAATTAAAGGAAAGCACTTATGGAAAGAGACGTCTGAACCCTCTAAAAATTCTAATTGAAAACTCTCCCGCCAAAAGGTATTTATCTGTGTAGGACCTATGTAATCCAAAGCTAACGCGTCCAATAGAAATTCTCGTCACCTGTGGTCCGCCTCAGTTACACGACAGGGTTGGGTCGAGGCTCCATCCAAGCAATTGACATTTGTCTTCGGGTCTGAGAGACTTTGTATCCGTTTGTTCGTTAATTTATTTCACTATGCAGATCCCAGCCATTCGTATTTGATTGGTTTCTCCACCCCATCCACCATCCACAGAAATCTTTGAGCGTTTTTTTGCGTGTGGGTTCAACCGTTGCTTGAGGATTTTTTTCGTCGTCATCACGAATGTCGCTCGTCAAGTCAATCCTACCTGGAATCTTGGAATAACCGTCCTAGGGGCTACCAACTTCCCGACCCTGGATGGATGGCAAGCTTGATGTGGCCGTTGAGAATTCGAACTGGCATCTGGGTAGGTTTGGCCATCGCGTAATGAACGGGCCCACTACCACTACGCTATCCTTTCCTTGAGAGGCTGTAAAATATCAAGTTGGAAAGCAACATATGCAGTTTCGGTATAGATAGTTTCCAGTGCCATGGAAGAAGATCATACTGACGGACAATCGATATTGAGGAAGTGTGTTGTTATAACCACAATGGTGCTGAGATATTTGCAAAACTCTAGACCGCAGATGTCTGCGGTGGGGATCGAACACGCTACTACCCTTTCAGGAGACTAACGCGTCGATGACCACACCAAGAGGGTCCTTCGTTTCGCCTTTCTCTCATCTAGTTTTCTATCTGCCAGTGTCATCAACAATCACCCATCAACGGGATTGACCCATTTTTGCGAATATCTTAGCGTCGTTGCGGTTGTATTCCACGTAATACCCTACCTTCTGTACCCCCCAACAGTCGAAGATAAGGTGGGCCGGACACGTAATGCGTATGAATGATAACCGATGGACAAGAGCCGTTAGGGAGTGAATTTCTCGGGTTGTCAAACGTACTGCAGGAAGACCACCGACCCGATGTCCAGAGTTCTTCATAAAGAGCCTTGAAGAAAGATATGATGCTCGACGAGTCCCTAGAGCAAGCAGAACCCACTGGGCTACTCTTGCACGCGACAGGGAAAAATAGAGGATGTAATGGTGCTCGCTCGAGTCACTCGACGATCAACGAGAGTACAGGTGACAGATGACCCTACCTTGAAGAATTGTAGTAGATAGTAAATAAAAAAGTTAACATTGTGATTTCATTTACAACTTGAGCTCAACTGAGTTCAACGCCGATTTGTGCTCTCCAGATAATTCCTGTTGACGGGTGATTGCTGATGGCACCGTTAGGAAAAAACTGGCTGAGAGAAAGGCAGAGCGAAGGTTCAGTAGTGCAGTGGGAAACACGTGACCCTCGGGAAGGATAGTCGTGGATTCGGATCTGGCCTTGCAAACTTTGCAAATACCTCAGCATCGTAGTGGTCATTGAAGCAGAGAATGGTATTATTATTTTCTTTTAGGATCCAAAGAACTACCATGGTGACCTTCTCACTTAGACAGTGAAAAACATCGTACCACAAATATGCTTCTCGCATCCTCTAACATTGTTACGACGAATGTAATTTCAAGGTTGTCCGTGTAGCCGGAATGTTTTCCATAGGTTTCCTCTTCTTTCCGATGGTTTATTTTAAGATATTAACGCAAAAGCGAAATTACGAGTAGTCCCAAGAGCGTTAGGCAAATGCCGCTCATCGAGTAATCCTCGTCCGCTGCAGTAAGGAGTTTACCGGTATCAGCTCGAATTAATCGGTTGTTGTAGGGTTACAACTGGTAGGTGGTATTTAGTCGATTGCATCACAAATCTGCATGATAAGTGTACAACTAAAGAATCATGAGAATTAGTGTAAACCTTAGTTTTCTTTCTGGAGATAATTGGAACGATTCGATGCTTAGCCACTTGATAGTCCTAGAACAGGAAGCGATACTGAAAACTTCAACGGGGGATTGTTTAATCGGTTAGTTGATGGGACATGTGGTCTTCCTACCAGCCTTGTATAGTTCCGCTGTTTCCACTGCTCCGCCCACTGAACGTCTATGCTGAACGTTTAGATCTGGTCTTTGCAATCCAAGAACATCATTTATTCTTCTTCGGACATTGCATTTTTCATGAACTGCATTTTTTCGATCGACTTTTCATGGTCCTACTTCCTTCCCTCCTCATTCTGCTTTTTGGGTCTCGTTGCCTCTTCAATGCTGTCTGGGAAGGATAATAGTATCATCAGAAGCGACTTTGTAATGAAAAGAGTTGGCTAGAACTCTTGCTTAGTACAAGTCCACGTAGTATGGCGTTCGTTCTGATGTTTCGCCGATGTTTTACCGTAACCAACAATGTTTTCGAAAAGAACCAGCTGGTTGTTCTATCCTAGTAGCAGGATGTTCCTTGTTCTATCTGGAAAACTGACGGATGTCGTCTTGTGCAAGGGCTGATACCGTAACACCATTTCCATGAAGATCCCTACAGTAACCTTTTTGGATGTCTTTTGTAAGAGTAACCTTAGATGGTTTCTTTTTCTGTTTCTTCCGTACTGTTTTTTCACAATCGGCATTTTTGAGCAACTTTGTCACATCTGTTACAGTTAGACGAGTTCTTTACGATGTAAGTGGAGCTGATTCTGCAAAATCCCACATAAACATCTGTTTGGGTTCTAAACGGGATTACCGTTTCTATCATTCACTTTCTAGAAGTCTGCTTTTCACAAAAGACCATGCGTAACGATTTATAATCTCATTAGGAAGAATTATAGAAAATAAACATGGTACACGTATAGTAACGATCATATGAATACGCTTAATAATAGCACAGGAATCAACACGTGATAGCGCAATCGTCTATTGGCTAAAAAGGCCTGGATAGGGAAAAATCCTAACTTACATGCTCTGTTATGAATCTCAAAATCCACTGTAGGGTAGAACAAATAGGCTATGGAAAAATGATGGTTCTAGGCAGACGAGGTTCAGTGGTGGATTTCGGATGACTGGCACGGACTTGTGAAAGTGTGTTTTGCGTAATAACAGCTAAGAAAGCAAACAGAAATCACTCAGCCGTAAAAGCTGAGACCGACTAGTGAGCGGAAGGAAAGAAAACACTGTTAGACGTGAGAGGATTTCAGAACAAAACTGAATAAATAGTGATGAAGCCAGCACAAAGTCAGCTAGCAATCTGAGGTGTAAATAAACAAAAATACGTGCTAATATATCCCGTCTCAGGAAATAATGGAGAGAGGTGTGAACCAGACAAGGAATGATGAGGAATTTTAGACAAAGAGTTTGTAGATGAACAGTAGTAAAGAACAAAGATAAAAGCTTCTACTACGTGTAGTGATTGCGCGCTCGTCGTGCGTTCATTTCGTTTTCTTTTTGTCGAGATTGAGGACTACTGAGGTGATTCGGTGGATTGAGTGGTACTTCGTAGCCGTCGTCCGTAGCTGAAATTCATCGAAAATCTGAATAAGTGAAGGATAGAAATCGAAGAGATGGATTAAAAGACTCCCATAAAGTATTTGGAGTCACTTGAATGTACACGGATACTTGGCTCTACTTTATAGACATCATAGGTCTATGACTTTAGCGAGATCTTTCGTCCTACCATCTTTACCGCATCATTCTTCCTAGCGCATTAGAGCCTATCATGATTAGAGCGACTACCACCCTTGTATTTTATGCATATCAATCCATATCAATAAGCCATAAACAGACTTGCAGTTACACAGTAACTCGTGTGGCATTCAGGCCGACTACAAATACTGCTGGAACAGCGTTCACAAATTCTATAATATAAAGGCTAAAGTTAATACAACTACTATGATCCTGAGATATTTGCAAAACTCCAGACCGCAGGTGTCCGCGGCAAGGAACGAACGCGCTATTACTGTTTCCGGGGGTTAACGCGTTCACCACCACACTATGCGTGTCCTTCGTTTCGCCTTTTTCTCAGCTCAACTAAAGTCATAACTCGTATATAATGCTGAGATATTTGCAAAACTCCGGACCGCAAGTGTATGCGCTGGGGAACGAACGCGAAGGACCCGGATGGTGCGGTGGTGAAGTGCGCTACTCCACGGTAAGGACAATAGCGCGCGTTCGTTCCCCACCGCATACACCTGCGGTCCGGAGTTTTGCAAATATCTCAGCATTATATACGAGTTATATTTCGCAACATACCCTGCCATTAAAAAGAAAAAGGGAGTAAATAAAAGGGTTGAGATTCAGCTAAAGTTAATTTTCGAGAAGAGTATTCGACGTTGAGTTCTCTCACCATCATTGACAAAATCAAGCAGAAATGAAGTAGCTTTAACTCTACGAAGGAGCTTTCTCCTTAACAGAAACTTTTTTCTCTCATATCAGCTTTCTCAGATTCAACGGGATACGTCTAAACTAAACAACTGACTTAAATCTCCCCAGCAGATCATGGCTGTTCCCGCCAAACCTAAGTGAACAACGAACTCTTCGTTGATTCACTCGTCTGTCGAAGTTCTTTTTTAACGCGGAAACAGGAAAGAAGATAGGATTACTGTGGTAGATGTATTCGTATACATCTAAGTGACTTTCAACACCACCTGCTTTTTATGTTATCAAAATTATTTGTCAAAAAATCGCTTCCGAGTCGAATTCAATCAACATAGAGGGTTCGAATATACTTCGCGCACAACATGAGGTAATGCTAGATATACGTATTGACTAAGTCCAGCAGCAAAATCTACGATGCCCACATATCGCTTGCGGTTCGGAACAAGCAACAAGTCGGTAAACTTCCACTGGTTAGAACCGTTCCCAATACTGGAAGCATTTTCGCGCTTCAATAAGGAAGTTCCCTACATGTGTCGTCTCGGACTATAGTAGGCCCTTAAATTAAAGACCTGCATCTGTTTTCCATAGAAATTCTGAACGCGCCTAGAAGTGCTCAGCTTGTGAACTAATTAAGCTAATCTAATTCTAAGTGAAGTTATGAACATAATGTGATTTTAGAGGTGACAAAAAACACAACAGGAATGACAGTGAACCGGTCATCCAGTTAAAAAACCACGAACCACACATAAAAACACATGCATCGAACATGATGTAAACGTGGTACAAAAAACAACATTCGAACATGGTGATGAGTAGCTGCTAATCTCGGAAAGGATCGCTAACTATGGATACGAACCAGCCCGAACATCGTCGTCAGGTTTGGAAGCAGTGTTCCATTAGAAGACCAATATTACCAAGTAATCTGGTGGACGACTATTGTGACGTCAACAACCGTTAGCAGTGTATCTGAGTAGACGTCTTCATCTCCAAACTACAAACAACAACATGAAGCATGCAAAAACAAAGGACAAACTGCGAATGTTAAGAACTGTGAACATCAGCCGTATCTCCAAAGTTGAAAAGCCGAAGTTTTCCAACAAGAAAACAAGAAGGAGTCATACAAAACGATCGTGAGTGTTGACAGTGAATGTGGGTAGTGGAACATAAAAATAAATGGAACGATAGGAAGAAAATGCCTTACTTTACAGGTGGTAAGATCGAACAGTCCTATTCAAAGTTGTGAACGTCTTGAAAAGAAGAGTCCGTACTTTACAAATGTATTATATTAACTATAAAGGTTTTAACGTCTTCCATGGAAGAAAGTACCTCATTCAGTCGACAATAACAATCTACATCCGATTCTATGAGGATGTAAAGGTAGCCATTCCCTTAGTGAAAAATGAATCGTCTCGTTCTTAAGGCTACTCATCGCGTTAAAGGAGTGTTACTAAAGAAAATTCGTATGAACGAACCAAGGACGTAGGATGTGCATGTGAGGATGAAGACATGCAAACATGCGAGGTGTGAGTAAAGCAGATCAGTGGTAGTAGTGGTTTTAACTGGATGACTTGTTCAGCATACTTTCGCCATTGTGCGCTCTTGACTCCTCCAGAAGAGGTACTGTGCACTGGCCTCGCGATGTCGACGACGTTCCTGCCATTTCGTCCAGGGAAGCGTAGTCGTCTGCAATAGTTTGTATGAATGACTCAGGCATACAGGCCGGATATGATGGACAATGAATTTCAGAAAAGGCAGAAACTTCATTGAAAACTGTGACGAAAATAGAATATGAATCATATTAATGTGGCGAAAGATAACAATGAAGAACCCTATTGGTCCCTTTTACCAGTATGAATCGACTATAATACTGACCCGCATGGTGTGGTGGCGAACGCGTTATTCCACGGAAAGGACAATAGCGCGCTCGTTCCCCACCGCATACACCTGCGGTCCGGAGTTTTGCAAATATCTCAGCATCACAGAAGTTATATTTCGCAACATACCCTGCCATTAAAAAAATAGGCAGTAAAAAAAATGTTAAAATTATAATACTGATAGTTCTGTAATAACTTGGCTAAGAGACCAAAGTGGAACCATACTTCCTACTGACTCAAAAGAAATCTCTATCGATTGAACAGTTAGGATTTCTACGATTTGAACAGACCGTAATATATCACGAAATTTCTGGTATGTCAGAAAAGTAGACCACTGAAGTAATGTAGATGACGTGCTTTTGGTATTTTATTTTTTGATTTTTATTTTATCCGACCCCTCTTCACATCTATTGTTTCCTCTCACATTCGATTCGTTTCCTCATTACCATCATCCACTCAGGTCTTTCAACTTTTACGTGTGGCTTTGCCTGCTGCTTGAGGACTTTCTTTCCATCATGGATATCGTTAAATTCTGGTCGAGATGATTCTCCCTGGAGTTCTGAGATAGCTCGGCTAAAACGATCCAATTGGATTGCAGAGAGTAAACTTTTCCCAGACAAGTCCGGTACCAATTTCCCGACTTTGAGTGGATGGTAGGCTTGCTGGGTCCGGAGCGGGATTGAACCACACCGTGTTCGCCGCAACCAACATCACTACCACTGTACTATCTGTCCCTATTTTTGGTTTTTAGACTACCTCACCCGATGACAGCAACTCTAAACCTAGCGACTTTTTGTGAGGTATACTGAAGCACAGTGTTGATAATTCAAAGTTGGAGGAAAGCATCAACACATAATTCCATCCAGTTGGCTGTCACATCCATTCGATAAAACAACAAGAATTATTTCTTCAAGTTTTTCAAGAAAAAGTAAAATATTACTTTGCGCGCGATCAGCAGCAGTTCGTCCACGAAGCTTCTTTTGCTCGAGTGCTTGCTCTTCTTCAGTAAGAGCACTTCTAATCGGGTCAAGTACTGAATTCCTCGAATAAAGCGGATTGTTAAACTCCGTACTTTCGTCGACCCCGTTAGGGTCCGAGTGGAATCTGCAAGCAGAACTGTTTTTGATAGGGAGAAATGTAGGAGTAAAGTTGACATCCAACGATAATTTAAGAAGAAAAAAACAGCAGAAAATGAAAAAAGAGGATACATTAGGTTATCGTAATATTCATAAAGTCCTACTTTTAAACCGTTAAGTCCCTATATAGTCACCCATGCTAATTTTAACTTCTAACATAAAGCATACAATTTCGAATTTTAACTTAATTAGGAACTTATGGCGTAACGTATATACTTCTACCCCATGGGAGAGGAGTTATAATCTAATGATTTTCTTCGTATTTTTGTTGAGCAAACGCGAGGTGTT